>JAECXF010000230.1:16435000-16647500 GCA_018151655.1 Drosophila bocqueti
GGAACTGGGCCTCACAAGGCACCGCTATCCCTTGCGGAGAAAGGCCTTTACCGGCTTGGGAATCTTCATGGCTGCCTACCTAGTATGGATCCACTTCCTCTGGCTGATGACCGGCATCTGGGTGTATCCCTTCCTGGGCGCCCTGGCCTGGCCTTTGCGGCTCCTCTTCTGCGCCGCGATCGTTGGCCTGGGATTCGTTTACCAGCTGATGGGGGAGTGGATTAACAGCGTGATGTGGTGGCAACCGAGTGGAGATCGACCACGACGGAGTAGCAGGGGTTGAGTCCCGTGATGCAAACTTTTAATTATAAAATCTTAGTTTAATTGTCAAAAATATATAATTTCGTACTCTGAAACTGAGTTCTTCTAATGCGTTGCAAGCACTTGGGTTGGTTTCAAGAATAACGTGACATTCCTTTACTTTTAATGCACACAAAAATAGTGCAGTCACAAACAAATTACAAATTTTTATGAATAAAAATTAACCACTTTTAGAGATAAAGAGCTATTTTTCCGTCATCCCTACATAGCAATAAAATTTAAATTAGCCTAGAAAATTAGCACTATATATGAAACTATATTTATTCCCCGTAAAGTTCAAGCTTGACTAATCCTGATGCCAGAAAAGTAAAGTAGAAAATATAGTCGTACTCGATGATATACAAAAATAGTGACTATATTTAAGATAAATTTGTGTAGAGAACTAAAATATTGAATATTAAATAAAATGGTATACAATTTAGCTTAACTTTTTAGCTTTATACATTTATAATTTAAAAAATAATTACCTTGTTAAATATATTTGAAATTATTCTGTATAGCTTTACATTTTAAGAGGCGAAACCTTGGACATATTTCTGTAATTTAAATTAATACCAGCCAGAAAAATATATTTAAATATCATAGAGGTTTTTCTGTGCTTAGTAATCTATAGTATACCTCAAAGAATCTCGAATACAGAATGACCTTGGGTCGGCAAAAATGATACCCTATGTTGTTCCCGAGAAAATTAGAGGTTAATGGGAGGAACCAATTAGCTGGGCTGCGACCTTGTGCCCAGCTGATCTGTCTGGCCAAAACTATCAAAAATCCAATGCCAGATGGTATGGCCAAATAGTGGTTGGGGGTGAGAGGTCACATGAAACACAACTTCCTAATTATTTGTTTGTATTTCTTTGCCGGCAGTGCAGATCTCGAGAATAGGTATCAACGCCATATGGTCAAGGGTTTAAAAATGGTATTAGACCAATGCCAAGCCAATTCTTTGATCAACAGTTTTTAATAGGTTGAAACAGAGGCATAATAATAGTAAATAATTGAGAAATTTATAAGAATCAAAGGAATGTATCTTATATCTCCACGAAAACGAATTTAAAAACTCTGAGAATATTTTCTTTAAATTGAATCCAAAATTAACTGAACTATTTTGGCATTTACAATTATTACTCATGTTAATTGTTGTTAAAATTTTACTCAATAATGAATTGGTTTATTTTGAGCTAACATTGAGTTGAGTTTTAACTAGAAAAAGTCTCTTGAGCTTCGTAAGAGAACGCAGCTTAAGCTTAAATGAGTCAAAAAGCTCAAGAGAGCTGTGGCCACAGGGGGTTTGTTTCGTATTAACACTCTCTTTGAGTTTTCTGCTTTGATTTGTTTAATACAATGTATAGCCAAATTTATTGGAGTATTTAGCTTTAACCAGAACACACAAAAACATCTACAAAATATTTTTAAAATTATATATATTTATCTTTTTTCAAAATATTTTCAAACACAAGTTGTGTAGGTTTAAAGCTGATGTTCTGACAGCTGTGTGATATACATAGGTATATAGTCGCACCTCTGAGTTTTCAGCTTAGGAGTCTTGTCTTGAGTCTTTTCTTTACTGTCCCCCCTTACCACAAGTTTCACCCCTTCTGGCCTCTGGGCCCAAGAATTTTCTCTAATGACTTAAACGCGGTAACCACTAAAACATTTACGGCTTCCATGGCCCGCCCTGTTGTTCTTCACTTGCAACCACAGCCACCAAATTTCAGGTAAAAGCCATCTCTCCTTTATTTTCCACACCTCTGGAAGGCTTTGAAAGTAGTACCATTTTTGGGTAAAATTTTCCGCGAAACCGCAAGTAGAAAAGTCATTAAGCACAAAGAATTCAGCGGCTGAGCAAGCTGGGAAATGAAAGGAGTTGTGATGCTATCAAGTGAGTTGTTATTAAAGTAGTTTTTATTGCAAATGAAAGCAAAAATTTAAGCAAGATATTTATTTTTTTATTATCCTTAAAAATTTATGAACTGTCTTTTTATATTATGATTTTTTGTATTTTATATACACTTTTAAAACAAGGAAAAATTTAATAGGCCTTATAATTCGTTCTGGAAAATAATAATAAATTCTTTAAATATTAAATATTCTTTAAAAAATATGGTACATATTTTTCTTTAATTATAAATATTTAAAGCAAGAAGATAACTTACTTTTTTTAGAGTTAAAATCCTTTTTAAAGTGGCTACATATACATATTATAATAGATATGTTAATAAATAAATTATTTAAAATTTCTGGGGGAAAAAAATTCCAAAAATAATTAATAATAGTATAAAAATATAATAGTAATAAATTATAATAGATATGTTAATAAATAAATTAATTAAAATTATTTTCTTAAGGCTTTGTTAGTAACTTTTAAATAGAAAGAAGACTTGTTTAAATTATTCCTTCTGTCACCGAAAATAAATAAAATGATTAGCAATTTCCTAAAAAATCTATGTCCTTTCAAGTCCCAATACCAATGGCTGTTCATGTTATTTGGACTGCGTGTGTATTTTGCAAATTCGATTCTCCCGAGTTGCGACTACACGCGGTAGGTAATATTTATATTGCGTGAACCACAATGTTTGCTTTCCAGTTGTGTGTGCGTGTGTGGTGTGTTCCCGGGACCGGGATTTTGATGGACAGGAGAATAAGGATGGCCCTCGAGTGGGGGGAGTGGAGATGGCGGGGAACTTCAGGGATAGAGACACGTGCGTTGCCAAATATATCCGCTGTAAGCCCCTTTGTTTGTCCTTGTTTCTTTATTTTTCATACGAATCGGACTTATCCCTTTCCGTTTTTCTTTCTTTTAGCATATTTATTTGGAATTCGATTTTATCCCCGATTCCGACATTCGCTCACTGCCTGTGTCGCCTAATTCCGCAGTCAGGACATCACTTTGTAGTTACACACATGCAAATTCGGGAATAACCAAATTGACGCAGGCGAATCCTTTAAATTCAAAGTGGTCTGTGATTTATACTGTGTAATCCTAGTTAAGAAAATAAAATAAATAAATAAATACATAAAAGAAAAGGGATTTTATTAATATATTGAGCAGTTTCTTTTGGTTCTTTGGCTTCATCTTTGAACTTCCTAATAAATAATATATATTTCTTTCGGCTGCATTTAAGCTCTGGCAGCCGCCAAGGACCTTTCCTGCAGCTCCAAGGATGCAGGATGCAGCACACAAAGGTCAGCCCAAGGACAAACACCCAACGAGGTGCACCAAAATCCAGCTTCCCTATTAAAATCGATATTTAGTGCCGCACGCGGAGATGCCAAAGGCAAGCTCAGAATAATAGGAAAACCTAAAAGATAGGCAGCTAATTTAAAGCTAAAATTAAATTTAAAATATATTTAATAGATTCTTTTAAGTTATTTATATTTTATTTATTTCTTTATAATATAAATTATTCCATTTGATAAACTTTTGCCTAACATAAGCTTTACTGTAATATCTAAGTAAATGTAGTATTCAAAGCGTTTATTAAAATATTTATCTGGATTCAATTTTCTCCCAATAACTTTTTTAACAACCCTTGAAGCCCTTCTTAAGTCTCCTCCTAACTTAATCAATTTTCTAGCCACATCTTCTAGATATTCTGGTTGTTTTAGCCGCCGACTGTTGCCAACACTAGACCGTTTCTGGCGAATCTGGCGAATGGGGCGTGGTAAGAGTATTTGCATTAAATTATGCGACGAGCTGCGGAAATGTTTGGCATCAAATGAAGAAGGGGCTGCACGGGGGGGGCTACGTCGCAGACATAAAAAAAACAGAAACCATGGAACAAGGCAGTACTGCGCACCGTTAAGTGCGGCGGAAGCAATTTTACTCTTCAGCTCTGGGAAAACCAAAGAGGGAAATGTAAGGAAAGCAGCCACAACATCGCATAAACAACAACGAAAAAAATAAGAACAAAAAATTTAATAGAAATCCTTGAAACATCTGTGAACCGCTCACTTAGTCCCCCTTAAAAAAACAAAACACACACGAAATATATCTCACTCTTGGATTTGAATACACACAGGTAAGCGACTGTGTGTGCGCTCGCATTTGTAATTGTTTCCTTTGCTGCTTTGAGCTTTTCATGTATGCCACACTGTGTCACCGCCTAATCCTGCAACTCATCTAACTTACACTGGGGAAATTTGCAAGGGGAAAGTATAAGGACTAGCTGAAATAATAATAATTAATTGGGGAAAGCAACTTCAATTTAAATAGGAATTTTGGGTGAAATTTAATTAGGAAGAGGTGCTAATTTCTATGTTAATTTCCTTCTTTTCTTTAGCTATATTATATTTATATACATTAAAATATATTTTATATAAAACTATCTTATATCCAGCATCACTATTATTTATTTCTTTTAGTGCTGCATTTAGCCAGGGCCTTCGTATCCCACTGCATTTTAATCGCCGTCATTATGGCCTTAGGGTGGGCGTAATTTCCACATTCATTTCGTTTCACTCACTGTTTTTTCCAGCATTCATTTCAGAGTGCTTAAAAACGGGCAGAATGTTTGAGAACTTAGGGCTAGGGACTAAAGAAGTGCCAGAAATAGCAGAGGATATCATAGGGTCAAAAATAATATTTATAAGAAACTCTAGATCCTTTTACATAACTTGCCATTTGGCACTAAAATAAATATATTATGAGTCCAAGAAAATCTAAAGTAAAAGTATTATAAGTAACTAAAATTACTAATTTAAATAATAAACAAAAATTATTAATTTCTAAAATGAAAATTAGAAAGTTTTTAATACCTGAAATATATGTAGTACCCCCCGAATACCATCATTTCCGGAACTTCAAAATATAATTTTCTTAAAATCCTAAAATATATCTCAAAATCGTAGTTTACGATGCTACCCCCAAGGAGTCACCGTCTTCAAAATAATTATGTCCATTTGTATGGCCAAGCTGTTCGTCATCTCCGGGACCCATTACACCCTTTTCGGTTTGCCTAAGGCGAAATTTTCATAGTAGATGACCCACAGCAGCCCAGTCAACCCACCATCCTGCCTCCCTTCCCATCCTCTCCCTTCCGGGTGGCATTAAAACAAATCGACATTTTTCTCCGAGAGTAAACTTTATGGGGTCATCGGTGTAGAGATATTGTACCCAAGTTCCATCTTTGCACTGCTTTCACCAGAGACCAGAGAGTGAGAGGGAGCATTTTTCTTTTCGCTTATTAACATAATGACCAAGGAGATGGAACGGACATAAGGCCAAATGGGCATTACAGGGGCAGCCGAGCAAGAACTAGGAAAAGTTGTCAAATAAACCAAAGCAGAGCCGAGCAGAGCAGAGCGAGTGCCTTGCCTTGGTGTGCGGCCAATATTTCTACTCATTATGCTAATAAGTTCGCAGGAGACCGAGGTTTTGCGAAGCGAAATGGTTCAGTGGATAGAATCACTGTGCATTTTGGAGGGAAATAAATTTAAAATCTAGGAGAATGTATATGGGGTAATATTTGTTTAAAACAATATAAAGTTTAAAGAAGATAGAACGAGATACAAAGAATATTGAGCCAAGGAAAGCTATCTATATCCTTGCAATTGATATAATATAGATTCATAATTTCTTTAAGTTTTTACTAGCTACCCAAAGATACAGCCATATTCTAAGTCGCTTAGTTTGATTTCAATTACTCTTACTTACATTAATTATTAACCTTTATTATTATTAATATTATTAGTATTTGTTGTTTTTGTTGCGTTCCCAGCTCAACGCTCTATTATTGTTAATTAATTTTAATAAGCTCGTGGTCAATTCATGTGCATGAAATTGCATTGAACAATCCCGGCACTCGGACGGGGAGAAGCCACGCGATGATCCAGAAGTCACGTAGCGCAAGACACGTTGCCCCAAAGGCGGGATCATTTGAAGTCGTCACCATTGAGCCGTGACGTAAAAGGAAAAATTTGAGGACGGACACGTATATATAAACTCACGTTTAAAACTCAGCGGCTACGTCAAAGAAGGTGCTTGCTGTGTCATTATTAAACGCCAGGTAAATTTGAGGATAATTAGCCAGACATCACTGACGTGGGCGCCCCTGATTCCGGTCTAAAATCAGACATTACTAATCACTTTTAATATATATTTACAGAATTTAATTTATAATTCTAATATATGTATTTTCATATAACAATTTTGACAGATTTCGTAATTACTTTCCTTCTATTATTTTTCGAGACATATGTATCTGCTACTCTACAGAAAAGATACATCTCAAAATAAAATTATATAATGCGTTGCAGCCACAATATATAATAGTATAAGTTTGACAATACCTTAGTCCGACCCTAGACAGTCCGGCTCCGATTTAATATCGCCATCGGCTCTGGTGACTAACAGTACTTTCTGGTCTGGCCGCTGTTGGGGCCCGATAATTATCGTCGAACCTTCAACTCGCGTGCTTGTTGCCGGGCGACCGACAATCGGGCCAAAACCGGTCGATGACTAATCACAATCAGGCGATGTTGTGAAAAGTGCCGCGATCTCGATTGCAATTGTATGGATCTTGATCGGATCGGTCTCTGTGAGCAGTTAATTGGTAGCAACAACGAACAGGGAATGCCCTAAAATCCCGATATGGACTTTAAACGACCTCTATGACAGCACGGAAAGCGGAAAGGGAACGTATAGTACTCTTTAATTAATGTTTGTTTTAAATAATTATGAACTACAAATGCTTTATTGAAGATATTTCTTAAATTGATATTAATTTTTAAAGATCCATCAGGAGAATTTGTATTTATCTTGCACAAAATGTACATATATAAAACTAGTAAATATATAAGCAAAAATGCAGATACGAAATTATTAGGTATTCATAACAAGTGAATTTATTAATTAAGTCTATAGTGTCTTTAGAATTGCTTTAAAAAGCCGTCTTTTAAGTATACTTTTACAAAAGTAATATATTAAATATATACTTCACTTCAGTAGGGTATACACAAACCTTTATATATTTTTCTTTCTGAACCTTTAATGGCGTGTATTAATTCGCAATTTCGCCTAGACATGGGCGTCCCTCTATAATTTTTAAAAGGAAACAGAGTGAAACTTTTCCACCTTTTTCTACCTCTAAACAGAAGTAGGCTTAGACTGTTCCGGTGCTAATTTTTAGATTTTAAACCAAAGATCTAGGCTTCATTTAAGAGCTCCGTAGCTACGCCAGTGAATGACCGTCCAACCGCAGCGGGAATAGAAATCTCACGCTGCCGTCAGCTTGTCTGGCGCGATTTCAGTTCAGCCTTTGTTGCTTTTGCTGCTGTCTTTTTTTATATATATTTTTTTTTTTTAGTTTTATTTGCAGTTAGCTTTAGCCGTGTAATTGCAGGCAAAAAGGTGGCACAAATGTCGTTTTTCCCGCTCCCTCAGATTTAAAAACCCCTTTTATGAGGGCCCTAGAGATGGTTATGATTGTGGGTAAGAAGCTTTCCTCTACAACTTTTCATATTTAAAACAAAAAATTCATTTTACAAATATTTATAGAAATATATAGATGAAATAATTATTATTGTAAAGAAATAGATGAATGAAATAATTATTAGCCAAGCATAAAAGTAAGCTTGAAGCATTGATTATTATTTAAGAGCTTATAAATAAGAAAGAGTGTGTAGACGGTAATAAAATGTTAAAAGATACTCTTAGATAAATAATAAAAAATCAAATCTCTTTTAAATATTAAGAAAAAAAAAGGTTTGTAAAACGCAGCATTTAAATTATATACAACTATTTTTTGTCTGTCTTAAAGTATTTATATTTTTAAGGAACACATATTTAGATAAATAATAAAAACATAAGGCAATTTCTCATATTTCTCATTTTGCTTTACTTCATTTTATTTTTGTATGAAAATTGTATACGTAAACTGTTTAAATATTCACTCAAAATACCAAATACCCTTCTTTTTTGTAATATCTGCATCGCAAGCCTTGACTTTAGTGACATCTCTAGCATTCGCTTTTCTGCACCTGCATGTGGCTTGTTGTTGTGGCCATTTTCGTGGGGCTTACGTAAGCTCGGCGAGGCGGCGAAATGAAATGAAATGAAATTGTTGTAATGGGCGATTCTCATTGCGGCACGCTACCCAGCAATTTCCAAGCAAACCCGCTCCTATGTACTACGAACAATAAATAGCCAATTCCGCATTCAGTGAGATGGGAAAATTAACATTATAACAAGCCACCTAGCTTATTTCTGATCTTAACAGGTTTTCGGTTTGATTTTTTTAGTGTAACTTCACAGAAATGCATTTTAAACTTGTATTTTGATGATTTAATTATTTAATTATAATAATTAAATTTATAAATATAAGTTTTGTTGCTAATTTAAAGTTTAAAATAGGCAAAAGGCCTTAATTTAAGGAATAAAAAGTTGTATTCAAAAAGCTTAGGTAAATATGTTAATAATTATTATAATGATATTTATATTGCTTCTAAAAATCTGTATTTTTTATTCTAATATTTATGTTTTTAAGTCCTACCTTATTATATTTATTTGATTAATTTTTATATCATTATAATTACAACCTAAATAATCAAGAAATTCAATGTTTAGCTTCAGGCTGTCAAAAAATCACTGCTCAGGCATTCAACTGCTCAGGCGTTCAGTTATTTCAAGCCAAATAAATTCTGATTCTCAAATCTATACATATTTAACTAAAAAAAATATATATAATAAAAACCAAATATTGTTTTTGGGGGAAACAGCTGTTGCCACTGCAGAAGCACCGCGAGTTTCCACCCAAAGCGAAAGCTGAATGGCAGGCAGTCGGGGTGCGAATTGCGTCAGAGAGCGTGTGAAAAGCTAATGGACGGACCGAATGCCAAATTCAATTTACAAATCCCCATTTCGCCCGAGATTTCCTCCTCTTTCATTTCGATTTCAGTGCAGCTTCCGATTTGGCCTGCCGCCCGCTTGCCAATTCCGCGGCCATCTTTCGCTTGGCCGTTGTCGCCGCTGCAGCTGACGGGCCACACACCACACACATCCCGCCCTGCACCTGTGTGAGTGCCTCGTGGGTGTGCCACTGTGTGTGTGTATGGTGTGTGTGTGTGTGTAAGTATCCGAGAGATGCAACAGAACCAAGAGATGCACCAGAAGAAAAGATCAAAAGGCATCGCTGCTATCGTGCCCTGGCTCCCTAAATGCAAAGTGGATTCAAGAGGTATATTGGGCACACAAAGAAGAGATATAGATCGAAAAACATATCTTTTTATCTCAAAATTTAGTTGAAAATGTTCACCTTTGAATACACATTTTATTTAAATTTTTATTTTGGGCAATACAGGTATATTATAATTGTACTTTAGTCATATCTTTAGGAAAAAGAAAAAACAAATTTATTCACTTCTAAGATGATAAATAAAATTTAGGGATGTTAAACGAATATTTTTGGAAAACCTGGTTGGGAAAAACGTCAGGAAATCAAAATTGAACAAATTTTTAAGCTCTATTAATTATAATTGTATACAAAATTAGCATTCCATTATATTTTATTGGCCTAATTCTGTGCGAATGAAGGGTATATGGGTACAGGTCAATACGGGCTAAAAATAAAAACCTAGAAGTGCAAGTGAAATTACTTATAATTATAAAAAATTTAATTTGATCTTAATATACTAAATTTAATTTTAATAATGTATTACATTTCTTAAATAAACAAGGAACAAGCAGGAACTAGGATAATTTTTGAAGTCAACAAATAAGAGAAAAGAGACTTTTTTTAACACCTAAAATAAACCTTAAATTTATTTTTATTTAGTGCAATATTATTTATTTTCCAGAAAACATTCTTAAAATTTTATTTATTTGTGAGACTAACAGAGATTAGGGAAACAATTTGCTAAAATTCATCACAAGAATTATTTGAAACGAAAATTAAACCTTCTAAAGGTGAAATTTATTTAAAAGCTATTTCCTTAAAAATTAATAATAAAATAATATTCAAGAGAGCACCCCAATGTGGTGTTTAAATAACAAAAAGCATGTATATAAAGTTTGTATTATTAACCCTTTCCAGGATATATCCCTTTCGATCCCATTACAATCCCCCCATCCAGCCTGCTTACGTATCTTGTTGATGTTTTTCCTAGCTGACTCTTCGTTGACGTTTGTTTATAATTTGCGTAGCGCTTCGATTTTATTATTTCTGTTGCTTCCTTCTGAAAATAATCATTTTATTTTTGATCGCTCTCGACTCTGGCCATAAATTATACCGCCAAACGGAACACATGTGTGCGTGCGTTTGTTCCTCGGAAGGTAAATGAAAATTTCCCCTTCAAGAAGTTGCCGGGCAAGTGCCGGTACAAAAATATATGTACACATACATCTTTTTTTTTATTTTTACACATTTACACATGGTTATTTTTGAGTTTAAATTTGAATATTTATCATTGCAGCTTAAGAATTAATTATTTAAGATTTTTGAAGCTGGTAATTCCCTCCGTTTTTCCTTTTAGATTTTTCTTTACCTAAATATTAATTTATAAATCTATCCTGTTTTAACCCCCAGCAGTAGCTGTTAAGTTTAAGTATCTTGTACTGCAAATTTCAGTCACCTAGAGCCTCACTAGTTTCAGTCTTGGTTATTTTGGCCTGGCTGCAATTTAATTAAAAAAATTGTTTCAATTTGCCGTAAATTTCACATGAGCTTTGGCCAATTTCGCCGTTGCATGCGTTCGGCTCGTGAGCGAGTATCTGTATCTACGGAAGAGTATCTATGCATCTATGTCTTTCGCCCAGTATGTGTGTGCGCGAGTGTGAGCCAATTTAGTACGCACACGGACGTGCCACACGATGGCGTATGCAAATTGCTGTGGGGCAGGTCGCAAAGTAGCATTATTGTCGGTGTTGCCGTTGCAAAGCCGTTCAAGAGCATGGCTGCACGTGCACTGGGAGAAATAATAACTGCATCACTAAACAACTAGCTAAGCAATGTATAAAATATTTACATATATTTACACCATATTTTATTCCTTTTTTTGTTACTTTATATTTATATAGTGCTAGCTAACGTAACATCTGGCTTAAACTAAATAATGTTTCATAATATAATTGACTTGTATCCGTAAATAAAATTACAATTAATTCAATGAAAATGATTACATTTTTGGCAAATAAATTAACAACAAAAAATGGCACATGCTGCAGTGGCGTCATCAGAACAACGGCACAAGAAAGAGCAATTGCCAAAAAGTAGTATTTACAAAATGTATATAGTACATTATTTATAAATATTTTTGATGGTAAACAAATTTCATTGTATTTTATTTTGTGAAAGATTTTTCCTCTTTTCAAGCAAGTATTTCGGTTTAAGAGAAATATAAATACATATGTTGAAAACATATGCATGCTCCTCTCTTGAGTGATCTTCGCCAAATGAGGTAGAACTAGGGAAGAGAGCGAGCCTCTTCAAGCTTGGGTACTCTTAAGTAAAAGTAGAATAAAGCGATCACTCAAGAGTAACAGCCTTATAAAACTTTATTCTGGTTTTAAAAATGCTTAACTTTTATATTAAGCACATACTTAAGATTTTCTTCGAAATATGTGAATTAACTTGTTTCTAAAATAATTTTGAAAAATATGCACAAATAATAAACAAAAGTTTCTTAATTTATAACCTTCTTCAAAAATCTTTATAAATCCTAAATAATTTTTCGATCTCTTTGGTTTTACCTAATTCTTTCTCACTCAACTGCTCTTTGAACGCTTAGTACTCTTGAGTATGCAAAACCAGTACTCTTAAGTGTTCAATGAGTGGTGTTTTATATAAAGAGAGTGAGGAAAAGAGCGAACGATTGATAGAGCTCGAGAGAGAGTGAGCGCTCAGCTGGTTCTGCTTTGAGATCTGCCAGCTGATCGCTGCTTCAGCCCGCTGTGGCAGAGAAACGTGAACGTGACTCTTGTTTTTTTTATTTCGTTTAATTTTTTGCTTTTTTCTTATTGTCTTATTTTTTTCTCTTATTGTTGCTGATTTTCCTCAGCTCCTTTGTTCGTTGGATCGTTTGCCAGCAGCCTCCGTTACCCTCTTCTCTTCATCTTTGGCAAACTTTTTTATTGCCTCTGCCGCAGCCTCTGCTTCTGCTGCTGCCAGCGTTGACTGCAGAGCCGACAGAAGCTGATCTTTTGCTTTAGCAGCAAACACGCTCACACACACACACACACACACTGCTGTGGCATAGAGGTTTTGCTTGCTTTTTGGTCTTATTTATCGCAGATTTCCCCATTTTACGCTTATTTGTTTTGAAACGAAATTAAACGACGCATGGCAAATCAAGAAGCAGAGAGGAAAACAGAAAGGAAAGCAAATGAACCGCAGCACAATTGCATTTCTTCGATATAGTTTTTCACAAGGGAAAATTAAGAAAAAAGTGCAGAAAAATTATAAAAATATCGTAGAACTTGTTAAATTCATATTAATTGTATAATTATTAAACAAACATAAGCTAAAAGTGTATCCCAAGTCGTAGGCTTACATGTCGTATGCGCAATGTGAACATTGTTCATCCGTTCATCCGTCCATTTCATTCATTCATTCACTTAGCTTTATGGCCGTTAAATGTTATGTTTCGTACTATTTTAAACAAACTTAATTTAGGATTCATTTCCATGTTTCAATTAAACTTTAAATCGAGTTTTGTAGCTCTCTAAACTTACCATCGAATAGCTGCTGCCGTTGAAGTTCTTTTTAAATATTTGCTTTGATCTTAACATAAATCTCATTATTACTAATTTAAAAACACTCCTTAATCATTTAATTTAATAGAAAGAGTAAAATGCTTTTAAAACAAAAACGACTCGCAAGATTTATATCGATTGGCATACACGTCGTATGCGCAATATGCGCATTGTCCATCCTAACGGCGTCATTTGTTTGGCTTAATTGCCGATAAATAATTGAGAAAAGCGGAGTTGCAAACAACCCCAAACTCAGTGTCAACAGAACTCAAGCAAAACGCGAAAAGAAAAACGTAGGAAATTCGCATTCGCACATCATTTTTCAGGCCCACAGCGACAGCTGCAAAAATAAGCAAAAAAAGAAAGGAAAATAGCAAACGGATTTGAAGCGTCGTCAGTGAAACCTTTTAGTCCCGATTCCATCTGTGGCATCTGGAGGGGGGCCAAATGGTGGAAGTCAACCCCTTAAAAATGCACTGGGAAAAATAGGAGTGGGGAAGGTATGGGAATTTTACTATTAAATTAATAAAAGTTACATAAGAAAAGAGGAAAAAGGGAAATGGGGTGTTTTACTTAAAAGAAATTACAAGATGTATTTTTTTTTTATTTTATGTACTAAGTAGGGGTTATGTTAATGGTAAAAATATTTATATAATTTTAAAAGAAACATTTTAAAATAAATTCTTAGTAGATTAACCTTTTATTGGTTCTAAAAATATTCATTTTCTGTTTTATTTTTAACTGAAGTTTAATTGTCAACAAAAATACACACTAAACTCAGGGAAGTATTCATATAATTCATGTATATTTATTATCATAAAATTAATTCCAAGAATAAGTTGAATTATGGCTATGCTAGTATCCACTTTTCCTCCCAGTGCATCAGCCTGCCACTTATCCCTTCTCCATGGCCGATCAACCGCAAGTTACAAATGTCAAATGTTGTTTTTGTCAAAAAGAACCTTTCAGTGGGGCGAGGCCTCAACACCCCTGATGGCAAGTAGTCCCTTAGGAAGGTGCGGTGACGCAACAGTTCTATTATTCGGGTTGAAAAGCGCCAAGAAATATCTACGCACTTCTTCAGCTGTGATCCATGACATTGACTGACATTGATGACGCACCAAGAGGAGCTGCAGCCAGATTCGCATATGCAAAAAGGGGAAGGCAGGGGTTTCCAAAAAGATCCATTCATCAAGCGCCGCTTTTGGGCCAGCTGCAGGGCTCGAGCCCCGGCCATTAGCCATGTCAGTTCCGTCATTTGTTATTGTTCGACTGAAGACCATGGTCAAGTAAAAGGGGTTGTCCTGTCCACCCCATCCCACAACTCCTTTCTAGCTAATGCCAGCCAGCATTATGAATCCCAGACCACATCCGCATCGAATCAATTCAATCAAGTCACGCTTCCTTCGTGCAAGATTTTAACAAATAATATGTATTTTTATGCTACGATTTGATATAGAGGAAGTAATTTTGAAATCGTTTTCTTTGAGGAAAGTTTATATAATATATAATGGTTATAATTTACAAATTATAATAAACATTAACCAAGAATTTAGCTTCAAGTACCTCTTCTACTTTTCAAATAAGACTTCATTGCCATTTTTTAGTTCAATTTCCTTGCCACTGAATAGTTTTTGAAGGTGAAGCTCCTTCAGCAGAGCTTCCACAGCTCCAAAGTGGTTCAAGGTGAAGAATTGGAAGCCAAACACGTTCAAATCAGCCTCTAGGATACTTTTTATAATATGCACATTAAGACGGACAAAAAATGTCCTTGTCAGATGCTCATCTGCCTCTGGTTCGGTTTGTAAATGAACCAGCTCCTCTCGCAAACGGGAAGGTAGCTTGGCTGAGGTTATTTTCTCCATTAAGGTATATTTGTGGAAGGTCTGGTGAGTCATAATGCCGATCATGATGGGCACCGTAATGCCAGCGGCACGAACTTCTCTCACAAATTGGATAATGGCCTCAGGTCGATAGCACACCTGTGTGATAATGCAATCCACTCCAGCAGCTACCTATGATGAAAATTATTAGTAAAGCTTGATTTTATTAACAGATTTTCCTTTGGTAGTATATATTTGATTCTTACCCACCTTTTCTTTCAGAAATTGTATGTGCTTAGCTAGATTTGGAGGCTTCCCTTCGGTTACATTGTAGCCCTCAGGGAATCCACCCACGCAGATTGATATTTTATCTAGGGAGAGGGATTTCCCTTAGTGAATTTAATTTATAATTACAAAATATAACTCAGAAGAGAAGCGGAGCTACCTAAAGCTTTTTGCATTCGTAGTTTACTTTAGCAGTGATTAATTTTAAACCTAAAATTATTTACGCTTTGCAAGGTGATAAATAAATAATATTCGGAGCTTTTTCAGTGATTATTCACGAGGAGCGGCTTGACAATGAGCTAAGCTATACGATCTCACTCAAGTGAAATCACAAGCCTTATCTTATAAAGCTCTCGAGCTCTTTAGCTTCTAAATATAAATATATTTTCTAGGGTGATTAGTAAACTTACCGCCTGACCTGGCCTTCGCCTTCTCCACAATAGATTTACTGAGCACAATTCTCTGCCCGGAATGCATCAGGTCGCCCCTTAGGGCCAACATATTGCTAAAGTTAAGATCCAGGAACTGATCCAGCCGCTCGTCGGTGAGTCGATAGGCGGTCAAGTGTGGCATTACGGGAATTCGTGGGGCAAGGTGCTTCGCCAGCTGCAGGCTATCCACCTGGTCTATGGGCTCCACGTCCCAGTAGTTGGCACCCAACCAGGTCATGCTGACGAATATGGGCAGCACCGGCAGGAAGCGGTTGAAGTCAAGGCACACGGGTCGCCCACTGGAGCGGGGCATTACCTCCAGGCCATAGAAGAGGCGCCGCTGTGCCTGCTGCCCGGCAATGAGAGGTCCAATTCGCTGCTCATTCACAACGTTCTGTTCCGGGGCAAAGGTCACGCAGGGCACGTACGAGGGAGGAGTTGCACCGGGCTCGGCCAGCGTGCAGTGGGCCATCGATACCGATGCTAGCGCGCTGGCGGATCGTCGAGAACTGTTAAAGCCCGCTAGGTGGCACTCGGATTATCTGCGATCAGCGATCAGCGATCCGCGGAGATTCAACCTAACGAATACAGTAGCTCGACTCGCTCCGGAGATAACTATACGGAACTAGAACGGCTTGCTTGTGAGAGGGAAGCTCCGATCCCAGGTCAATTTACTTTCGATTTGATTTAAAATATCAAAAATTAAGACCTATACACTTAAGTTAATGAATAACAAGATTTGGGTGTAAATATACTTCTAAAATTTAGCTTTGACCTTCAGTTCTTTCAGTCTTGATCTTGATCCCTAGTGGGGCTTCTTGAATAGATCCAGCTTATGGAGTTCCTTGATCATAAGGTGCACATTTTCGAACCTGTTGAGGGTGAAGAAGACAACGCCCCAGACGTCATCACAACCGGCCAGAACCTGGCTTATAATCTGGACGTTGACGCGAACAAAGAATTGCAGAATCAGATCCTTATTCTTCCCGGGATCCGCAAAGACCTGACACTGAAGCTGTTCGAGCTCCTTCTCCAGTTCGGGCGGAAGTTCAGCCTCCCCTCTCTTCTGCATCGTCCTGTACCCACTGTAAGTGTCGTGGGCCATAATGCCGATCAAGATAGGAATCGTAATTCCATCGGCCCGGCAATCCTTCACGTACTTGATGATGGCCTCCGGCTTGTAGCACATCTGAGTGATGACGTAGTCGGCACCGGCAGCGATCTGAAACAGGAAAAAGTATCTTTAGGGTTTTGTTCGATCTTATAAGTCGAGGAACATGGTGTGTTTCCTGGTAGTTAAGGTCACCCACCTTAGCTTTCAGTATCTCCCTATTCAGTGCCATATCCGGGGGACTTCTTTTGTCGGGGTTGTAGCCATCTGGGAAACCAACCACGGAGATCGATATTTTATCTGTGAAGAAAGGTGACAACTAGGAAACGGGAGCTTCGATATTCCCTGAGTTTTTGTTTAATTTTGGAATGCAAATGCAGGTTAACTACGCAAAAACTTGTGTATTAATGTAAGCATTCAATCTCTCAGCTCTGAGGTGCCCAATCAGTGCAGGCTTGCTCCAGCCTCTGCCAACCTAAACCTCTAAGTGAGCACCTCGGGTTCACCTACCGCCTTGCCGGCATTTCGCATGCTCGGCCATCTCACTGGCATACTTAAATTCCTGGTTCGGGTCCACATCGTCACCTCTTAAAGCCAACAGATTCTTAATGCCCAGGTCCAGGAAATCGTTCAATCGCTCCTTGGACAGTCGGTAGCAGGTCAAATGCGCCATCGCGGGAATCCGCTCGGCAAGCAGCTTGCACAGTACAAGGCTTTCCACCAGGCCAATGGGCTCCACATCCCAGAAGCGCAGGGAATGCCACACCACGGTGACGAAGACGGGCAGCACCGGCAGGAAGTCGTTAAAGTCCAATTGTATGTGACCTTTGCGGGTACGGGTCAGCACCTCAATGCCGTAGAAGAGCTGTCCCCTTGCCTGATGCTCGGCGATTAGGGGTCCGATTCGCTTGTCTCCGCATTCATCCTGTCCCGGGGAAAAGGTCACGCAGGGCACGTACGTGGACGAGCAGCGACTCTGGCCAGCTATCGGAGTCATTTGGATCGCCTTGAACGATCGAAACACTCCCAAGCTGGCGGATCGTCGAAAGCATATAGCTCCCGCCATCTGCAAGTGATCCTGTCAACTTTAAATACAGCTGGACACCCGCCCAAGATGACTGTGCGAAAGTATAACTACGTAGGGGATGTGGCTTCTATAGTCAAAATTTTGAAATGATTAACATTTCAAAACAAAGGGACTTTGTGGTGTTTATATGCTTTTTTTTATTTAAAAACAAGAAACTCTTTTGAATAGAGCACTTTGAGTAATTTTAATCAAAACATATAATAGGGACATATGTGTAGAACCCTTTCCATTTCTACTTAAAAATATTTCTACATATAATATTTGCAGCTGCATCTGTAGTCCCCTTCAAATGCGTCCCTCGAAAGGAGGCGCATCTTAAAATTAGCTCGGCTTCAGTCAATGTGCCTGGCATGTGCACAGTCTTCTATATAACATATATGTGGGAGTGCCTAGGAACCTGTTTTTGGGCTTGTCGGAAGGCCGTTCTATAATTAAATCAGTGGACGCGGCATTAGGGGAGATCGCTCCATTGAGAGCCATAATACTTAGGACACACATAAATGTGACAATGAAAATGTGTTGGAAATCATTGCGTTTTTGGGAAACAGAAATATTAGAATAATTTTAGAAAATAACAAAAGAGCGACAAGTATTTGTGAAGTAATTGGGTGATTTTAGTAGATACTAGAATGACAAAGGCAGTCTGAAAAGAGAAGCCCAGAATGTAATTAAATGAATGAAATATATAGAGGAAAACATGGAAATTTAGAAGTTAGTTCTTTCTTTACTTACAGAAAATCCCAAAAATTACCTACTTGACAAGGCTATGCAATATTTCCACCATGCAAGTTGAAAGGATACTGAGTTCAATACCCTCAACACATCAAGTTCCCTTCGCTTCAGTGAACCAACTGGAAAGATCCTTCGTAGTTGCGCCACACAATGGGTTCTTAAGAAAGGACTTCAATCAATGGTGTAGAGCTACAGGATTATATCCCCGGAAGGTGATTTGTTGCCTTTTTAGGTTTAGGGAAAATTACAAAAGCCCCGCCTTCGATCTTAACGCCTGATTGAAGGACCTCCTCCAAATTAGCTTAGCCGCTCATTCACCAGAGATTGCTGTTGGGTCACCTGCTGCGTGGCTGGCGAAGGGTTTCCCTGCTTTATTACTGCCATATTTTATATTTTATTCCTCTAAAAAGCAGCGAGGGATTAAATTACTGCGCGAGTTTGAAAAATCTTTGATGAAATGCGTCTGCTCAGAGCTGGGGAAATGGGAATGAAACTGCGTCTCGGGGTACACGCATGAAGATACATTTTCTTGAGCCTGCCTCGCCTCTCCACAAGATACTTTGCTCTGTTGAAATTAAAAAATTCCACCGAGCGCTGGGAAATTATATTGCGGTGGCGGGGAGGAGTGGAAAAATGTAATAAAGACATGAGTTGTGAAATTATTAAGATGATTATGGTGGCAGCAAGCACTCGAGTGTAGGCGGCGGCACCGCCAGGTTTTCGTAATCAGTCTGAAATGCAAAGGACACTCGCAGGTGAGACACTTCCGACATGAAAAGCGTTTTTTTTCGAGTTATTGAACTTGTTGGGGCTTTCCTGGGGAGTTGTGGGAAATAGGATTAGTTTGAATAAGATGAGAATAAAATAAATTAAGGATAGGAGCAAAAATTGATTTCTTAGGTAATAATTGGCTAAAATCCAGAGTGTTCTTTGGAGACTATAAAGAAAACAAATATAATTTAATTGTGGTTTAATCAGATATTTTATATAAAGTATAAAACTTTTTAGCCTTGAAACCTATGTGTTTCGGGGATTACCTAGTACATGCGCACAAGTACATACAGCATTTAAGGACGCATGGAATTTTCCATGGCATTTGCAACCGCTGCTCACTGCGGCTGTGTGTGAATCATCAACATCATCCTTTCGGGGGTTGAAACACTGTCGATTTTTTGGGGGATGCATCTGGGATCTCTGGATCAGAGCATCGGTCGGTCGCTCGGTCGGTCGCACCACCAATTTTATTTCATTTCACTCCACTACGCTTTACCTATCGCGCCGAGCGGAATTTATCGCTTGTTGCTAAGCGGGACAAAGGCGCAGGACACTCATAACTGGGTGAGTGGGCTGGCCGGGTTCCCACTGACTCACTGACTGAATGCCACAATGGATGGATGTTTGGATGGATGGATGAATGAGTGAAGCCAAGGGCCAGGCCAGGCCAGGGCTTGGGCTCGCACCGGGGGTTGTTTCGCCCACCGACGCCTGCTGGAATCGCATCATTATAATTCGTGCACTGGGGGAAAAATATTTAATAATTATTTTGAGTATCTTTAATAATGTTTTTTAGATTTAAAACAATAATAACATTAACAGAGTAAGCTAGAATTATTTTAAGGTTGGAATTTTGTGAATTCAAGTGTTTTCAAGTATACTTTTTGAAGCAATTTTAAGTGATTTTAAAGCTGATCGTTGTCATTGTCTTTTATATATTTCATTAAATGCTTTGAATTTTTTAAAATTATATTTATTGGTAACCTTAACTAAGAAATGCTTAAATACATTTAACTATTAGTTAGGGTAAAGAAACAATTAATTTGTAAAAAATAAGAACAGCTTTAGTACTTAAAACAAATCTTATTGGTGCCACAGATATCTTTAGGGTTCTTAAAATTTCAAAAAAAGGGTGTTCAAAATTTGTAAGTGGTTTCAAAAAAATATGTTAAATAATTGCAATAGAAAGATATATAATCCTACAACAAATTTATGTATTTCATATTTTTAGACACATTTTTAAGGGTTTTTTAAAACCGTAATGAAATTCAAGGAACCAGGAATTAGTATTAAATAAGTTGTTGTAGAAATTATTATAATCTTAAGATTTCCTGTGAATTATATGATTATATTATAACTTGTACATTATATATTATTATATTATACATATTATATTATATACATTATTTCTACATATAACATTTTTTTTATATATTTCTCGCAGTGCAAAATCTGTTTAGGGCGGCGAGTGTGAGTGACGAGAGCCGGCTGCCGCAGTTAGTTTCAGATATTTTCAGTTGGCTTCGGATGGATATGGATGGGTGGCGCAGCAACCCCTGGATAGCATATACAGCACATACCATTTATAGCAGCACATCCTGCACCGAAGGACATCGGGCCACCTTTGTGCGTTTCGGTTGCAAATCTTTTGGAAATTGCGTCATCGCCGTGCGGCGAACGTGGCAGGCACGCAGCGCCGAGTTCCCACTCCCCAGTCCATCCTCCATCCTTCGAGAGAAATCCCCTGCAATCTCGTATGAGTTACTGACATAATTAGGACTTAACTGGAAGTCACGCGCAGCGCATTCGTAATCCGAGTAGTCCTGCCGCCTGCTCTATATGGGATTCAAGGTCACATTTCCATTTCCAATTCCAGCTGCGGTCGAGTGAGCCGTCAGCGATTCGATTTCATCTCATTTGGCACTCGGCAGCTGCCCTTAACCCATTTGGATCGTTCATTTGAAGAGCTTACTGAAGGTCCACTGCCGGACAACGTGGCAGGACTTCAGATATTTAGCATTCATTTCGATGAATTAAATAAGGATATTGGGAGGAATACATATATTTAATGGGTTAATCAATTTGGGAGGTATCTGTAATATTTGTTTTGGGGAATGAAACTCTTTAATGTTAAGGGAGACATCTATATATATTAAAGATCTATAACTTTTTAAATATATCCTTAAACTAGGAGTTGCAATCTCATAGAATTCTGTTCCGTTTAAATAATTAACCCATTTTATTGTTAAACCTTCTGCTAGCAACAAGTAACATAATTTTTTTTAATATTTCAGGGTTTCAGAATCGTCTTTTAGTATTCCTATTCATCTATTATGATAGTTCTACTTAAATATATGCAAAACACAGTCAAAACAGTACCAGGTCACACCTTTGTTTCTTCAAAATCATGTTGTTATTATTTAATGACCAAAATGGCATTCTGTTGATTACATATTTCACATTTACAAACATTGCCCGTCGCTATATACATAAATATATTTAATTTCACATTCACGGCCAAGTCGTGGGGTCTTGCCGGATGTCTAAGTCATGCCCAAGCGGGCGGGGGAATGGGTGTTGCCGGAGTCCTGAAAGGAAAAACAGGACGCACAATGGGAAAAGCAAGTCAGCAGGCCTGCACACATGCACACACGCACCAAACTAAAATATGTGTAATTTAATTATGGGCCTGCCAGAGCCTACGTCGACGTCGACGTCGCAGTCAACGCGTACGGCGGGTGGCAAATTGCCAAAAAAAAAAGAAAATAAATAAATAAAAAAAATCAAGGAGAAAGTAAGATAAAATGAGGGAGTCGCAGTGACGACTAGGAAATACCTTGTAAGGGGAAAATGTGCTAAGCCTAAGAAGTAAATGGGTTTCCTATAAAATAGTTGAATCTTTACAAATTTAATTAAAATAGTTATATAGCAATAAATTAATAATAATTATTTTTAACAAGAATATTTTCAGTTTCAAAGTGTATTTAATATATTTGCATTGCTTTTTTAAGCCTAAAAGGCTAATATTTTTTGCAAAACTACAAAACTTAAAAAATTTTTAAAATCATAACAAATGTCAAGAATTGTATTATTATTTCTTATTATTTTTATAAATTAATTTAAAATATATATATACACCAATATTTTATCATTTTCTAGTATATGGAAATTTGTAAAGGAACTATTCTTATTTTCAATACATTTCTTAGAAATTGAATGATAATATTGCATTAAAATATGTAATACAAAAATAGTATCGCTTAATCTATGAATAGCATTTCTTATTATTTTACTATTTTCACATTTTATATTTATAATTATGTATTTTATAAATATTGACAATTTATATGTTATAGATATATATTTTCCACTGTTCATATTTACCCAGCAATGCATAGAAAGTAAACAAAGGAATTCTCGAAAATTCTCTCTTCTCCCTTATATATATTTCCCCAGAATACTATATACCCTGGCACCTTTCCAAGTAGCGGGTATAAAACACAGGGATGTGGCAAAAAGGGGGAAGGCGAACGTACGCATATCCTGCTGCTCAAAAGTCCTGCCCTTCGCCGATTTTCCTACGCTTTCTGCGCCTTTTGTTGCCTTGTTTTTCGGTCCCCTTTCCCCCTTTTGTTATTTTGACTCAAGCTGTGCACATTTTCGGTTTGATTATCGAACACAATATTTTTTCCGCTTTCCTTGTTGGCCATAATTGACGATTGTGCCATGAGTCGCCACAATTTCCCCCCCCCAGCACTACGCCCTTCGCCCAACTCTACACTCCGCCCACATCGACATCCTATTTCGCATCCTCTGGCCGGGGCTTTCCCTTTTAATGAAATTTTTCCCTGCGCTGGTCGAGTAAACACATTAAACAGATTTCAATTTTTTAATATTCCCAGTTTTCATTGGGTGGCATGTTGCTTTTCCTTCTCCCCTTCCATTGGGTGGGCCAGGAGGGTCGTGGAAATTAATTTGTAATGCGGAAATTGTAAAAGGCGAAAAAGATCTGAAAATTATGTTGTAATTTGGAGCGGCGACGCGAATTTGATTGAAATATTACTTCAACGAACTGCCATTAAACTCAATAAAAACCAGAGTTGATGTGTTTGGGTTTAATGTGGAAGAGATTTTCATGGAAAATGAAATTATAAAGAACACTTGGGCTTAAATTTTGAGTTATGACAGTTACTGAATTTCTATTGGGATTGTTTTGAACTTGAAATTAACATTTTAGGATCTCGGAAATGTTTAAATTGTGAAAGAATTAACTTAAAATAATGGAGTACACTTTGTTTGTGAAAAATTATAATGAACAAAAAAAATATGTTTATCATATTTTAAAACAATTTTCTTTGAAATTTAGCCCTCCCTGTAATAGTATTTTTCATTCTTAACGTTTAATAAATATTTGCAGATTTGTAAAATAAATAAACAATAAATTTGTACCAAGTTTTAATAAATACTGATACCATTCTTATGGCCCTTCTACTTCAAAAACAAATAAATCACTATTTAAACCAATCTCATATCAAATCCAATCTCCTTCTCTCATACCTCCAAACCTGGACGGATTCGCCTGAAATATACCCTTAAAAATGGGCATAAAAACTGAAATCTTTAAACGAAAGACATTATCTATTCATCCATGAGATGCGATGTTCCCCACTCGAAGAGATACAAATTTGTTGATACGATTCAAGTTGCTGTCGTCGATTATTGCCACACATTCAAGGCGGGTTGAAGGTAACACTAGCCCCAACAATAGATCGCGCCGCCCAAAAATGGAAGATTCGGGCATTAATAACAGCAATAAAAAGAGTCGTAAAAGAGCGGCAGTAACCGTTAAAGCCAGAGAAACCCGTTAAGAGCACGAGCACAGCGCAACACCCACACGCCGAATATGTAAAACGGAGCTAATGCCATGCACAAAGCCAAAAATAATAAACCGAAGAGGAGCCACAAATATTGATAGTACAATGGGGGGCAGAGCCCAGGCCCATAAATGGTGGCCAACACGGGCCGAACCAGGTCTCTACAAGCCCCACCAGGCCTCATCAAGCCTCAGAAACCTCACCAAACCTCACTCACTCAGACTCGTATGGCATATAGGCTCTTTTATGACCGTTCGGTTCGTGATTTTCTTTGGAGTTATTGATTTGCAATGGTGCTGAGGTGTACCGCGTTATAAGGAAGCCGCGTGAAAATGCGATTATTGTCACGGTCATGTTTTCACCAAAGTCTGCAGTCAAATGTTAATGCCGCAGCCATCTATGTACATTTTCCTACATCAATTTAATTGGTTTGAAGATGTGGAGGCACTCTTTTCAAAGTCTCAGCAACATTTCCTACTAATTTCTCCAGTTTAATTAAACATTTTTAGTTTAATTTTATAACTATATTGTCTTAGCAATATTTTCTAATTGTTTCTAGTTTATAATAAATTTATTTCAAGTTTTCTGTTGAGCAAATTAGTATTTGATAACTATATAGAAATCTTTAAGGCATTTCTTTGATGACTCCCAGCAACCTTTCCTTTCAAGCTTTAAAAAAAGAATTTTATATTTCAAATTGAATAAATTAGTATTCTATAAACATTTTTAAGGTATTTTTTTCCCATCTCTTAGCCTCTAGTAATATTTAGCTTATGAAAGCAGCATTTCATTAGTTAAACAACCCAATAAACTCTCCCAAAACTAAGCCTAAGTAAATGCTCCTAATTTTCCATACTAAAATCAGACATATCCTGTATCCCTGTCTCATATTTATGGGTCGTAAAACCCAATTAGCATGCAATATATTTTGCGCCTTTATATGCCTTCCCTCTGGACACAATTCCTGGCCAATGTGTTGATCTAGCCGTGTGTAATGGCAAACACCTTGCGCCACAGCGTCAAGCTGTCAGCCTGCCGTTACCCCCAAAGCAAAGGTATCGGCCTCAGGTATATATTATATATGTATACATAGTCTAGGGAATATATATATATATGTGCACATATATTTGTATGCACGAAAGGTCTATTGTTTCTATCTGTTGATTTTTCTTTCTACGGCCTGCATACATTTTGAGGTTTGCTTTCTATACACAAACAGGGAAGACTGGCGAAGATGTTTAACACTTTGAAAGTATTTGAAAACTGGTATCTATTAATATGAAATATATTCTGTATATGCCTAAAACTAGTATATGGTTAAATTTTGAAGAATTTGTTAAAGAATTAATTTAATTCTAAAAGGAATTGAAAGGAAATAATTTCAACCTACATATGTATGTAGATATTTTCATTGCCTTTGATTTAAGGTAAATATTGTAAATATTTTCTTAGTTTTTGCAGTTCCAATAATTTTAAAATAATTTTACGCTTAATATTTATAACCCTTTAATTAATTATTTTAATCAAAAAAGGCAAGGAAAGGGAATAATTTCTGAAGTTGGTACCTTACACATTTCATTAGTCTTTGATTTAAGGTTTTTATCATCTAATAAAGTTTGTTTTTTAAATAAGAAAATATTTCATCAATTTTCTGAGATATAATTTGTTTAATATAATTTTAAGTTTTACATTTTTATAACTATAATACGTGTAGTCATTGAATTATGTTTGAAATAGTCTTAGTCATTAATTTACTAGAAACAAATCTCAAAGAGATATTTTTTAGAATCCACCCAAAAAATACCATATAATGTCTCTAAAAACATATACCTTATAGGCAGTTTCCACTGTAATATGCTCCTCTCCCAGTTTAGGGCCACTTAGAGGCGACTGACTGACTGTTTGACTGACTGACTGGCGGAATGGCGCGCCGAGTGGATGGATGACTGACTGATTGCATGACGAACTAACGAAACTAACGAATCGGCGGTCCAACCGATGCCAAACACTCAAAACAACAACAAAAATAACACACACTATACACTGTACACACACACACACAGAGAGTGTGTATGGACACTCAAAAACAACAAGACAAGAACAGGAGACCTCTTAAAAGGCTGGCAGCAGAAGTAGAAGAAGCACTATAATGGGCTCGAGACCCCGGACCTAAGTTTACTTTACTTTGCCTTTTTCACTTTTGATATTTTGACATTTTCATTTGACAGCTGATTGAAGGGCCCACAACCAACAGCAACAACAACAATGTTGGCTAAAACAAAAACAATACCAAGCATAAGGTGGTGTGATTCGATTTCGATCGATGTTGTGGCGACACCAACGAAGAAAAGAGATGGATAGACGATGATGGAAAGACAGGTACACCTAGGAAAGAATTGTTTACATTTTAATGCATATAAATGGCTGGAAGGGTGTCTAGATCGATAAGGCTGTGGCTGCTTAGAAATATAGAATATAGAAATATAATCTATTGAACTGCATGCTGCTCAGAATTATGAATACAATTGTAATCACATTATATCTAAACTTTACTTGAACTTTTTAAACCGTATTTAATTTTATATTATTAAATATTATTCAAAAACTAACAATTTGTTTAATATATAAATGCTATATCTATCCTCTTTAATAAAAAATATATTTTTCAGTGGATCAACTGGGTACAAATGATAGCGATAGCTTGTTGTCAGGTCGAATTGTGCTCACGCTCATGTGGTGCTGTGGTGTCAAGTGCTCAGGCAGTGGAACAAATACCCGAAAAATGAAGAAAAAAAATGTTTAAGGAAAAAATGCCAAAACTAAATACACAAATAAATAACATTAATAAATATAAATAATAATGTGCCGGATAAACAAAATGTTTTTAAAATTAGAAAAACAACATCTTAAATAAAAAACTTAAGCTTCAAATCACAAAAATTAATTTATTCAAAAAATAAAGTTTGAAATTATGAAGGATTAAAAAATATATATAGATTTTCAGAAAGGCAATATACAATATAAATTTGACACAGTTAATACAAAGAGATTCCATTAAAACCAGCCTTAATTCTGCATGATCCATGACTACCACATTTAGTTTAATTCTATTTGAGAATTTTTTTTAAGAAATTGTGGTAATTACCAACACCATTGATCAATTTAAAAATGCATTCCCCTTTGTATACCCTTACAGTATATTATAAATTTAGTCAGATGCTTGCAAAGTAGTGAAGGAGTAATTTCCGACCCTATAAATTATATATAGTCTTGATTAGCATCAACAGAGGAGTTGATTTAGCCTTGTCCGGTAGAAAAATATGTTAGTTAAATTTTATCAAAATGTTATAAGGGGTTACATCGTTAAAATTTTTAAAAACTGACACAAAATGTATTTTTTTATTTTTAAAGTCGGTATGTAGGCTTGTTTTGCTACCAAAACTAACAGAGAAATGAATACATTATTGGCTAAGCTATGAACATTTTTAACAACAAATTGTTAAGTGCAAGCTAACAAAGCTAGCTTCCTTTCTTGTTTATAATATATTTTTTAGCCACTGTACTTAAGGGAAGGGGGCGGAGTAGGTGCGTTGCACATATGAATGTGTGACATGTTTGTCGAAAATGTTCAAAGTTGTTTGGCTCTTTTGGTTTGCTCTCATTGCTGTTGTTGTCGTATTGCTCGCTTGATGGAAATGGAAATGGAAAAGCGGGAAAAAGGAGGCGGAGGTGAAGGTGACAGGCGGGGCAGGGAATGGGACAGGGACCGGGACCGGGACAGGGGCAGGTTGAGCATTCGATTTGCCAGTGCAGGCCAAGTTGCGCCTAATGGCGTCGCGTGCGTTAACTTTTAGCGTCAAGTGTCATACACAGTTTGTAGGTGTGTGTGGCTACACTGAGAGAAAATAATAGAAAAGACTCTTAAGAATATGTATAATATTTAATAATTTATTTATATAAACAAGACCCGAGTTTATGGCAAAAAAAACAAAAACAATTAAAAACAAGCCGTTAGCTTGGACTTACACCTGTTTCTGACCTCTTTAGGGTCATTGTTAGTAGCTTTCTTTATTTTATATAATTTATATAAAGTTATAAACTGAATATTGACCCAATTTGGCAATTATTTAACCATCCCTGCCTGGGAAATTAATTTTTCTTCTTAAGAAACCTTGTTTTATTTCGGAAAATATTTGTAAATATATTGCTGATATTTGTGCTCTCAGTGCTTCGTGTGTGTGTATTTTATGCTGTGTTTGCCTAACTGCACATGACAGTTGTTGAGCATTAGCCTGATCCAATTTGGCTTTCCCTGCCCCGCCCTGCCCCCCTTCTCTCTCCCTCTGCCCATTTCGTGGAGAGTGTCCATTGTGGCAGCGAAATGACCCGAAGCACTCGAGTGACACCTTTTTTGGGCTGCGGCCCGGCCTTCTTTGCATTTAATTGCCCAAAACGAACACACACTCACTCTCACACACCTTTATGAGGGCCCTCCAAAAACGAGAGCTAATCGAAAGCGTTTTTACTTTCATTTCCTTCTCCAGTTCGGCCCATTTGGGTTGACATTAGTTGCAGGTAACCTTTGGGTCTCCACCGAACCAATTATGCTTCCTATGTGAGCGGGGCAAACTATCCAATTAGGAGTGGAACGTCCAGGTAATAATGAGCTGGAAACTACATGGAAAAAACCCAGGTGAATCTTCATGTAAATAAGTCATTTGCTGAACTATTCCGAAACTAATTAGAGTGAAGTCAGAGCGAGAATATAGAATATATACACATATATTTAAATAATAATTAATGGGGTAGGGAAACTATGACTAATATCCCTTACTTGTCGAAAATCTTCTCGCCCCAAAATAAATGCAGGTAATTTTGCAATTTGCCCTGAGTAACTGTCTGCTGATTGGTGTTAGCTATTTACACTACTAACTCGGCTCTAATCCCAGCTGGCCATTGCTGAAATTGAAATACAAGCTGCAGCATTGTCGGTAAACAGTTGCCGGAACCAAATGAAGATTGACGAGGTACATGCACCGACCAATTCAGATTCTTCACCAGCCAGGAGCCATCATCCCGAAGACATTTTAATGTAATCCCGTAAGATAGGGACCTCCTCGAGTGCAGGGGGACTGCAGGCGAAGGACACGGCGCTGCACGGGACAAATTGCATTGCCATTTCCACGTTTCGCTGGAGCATCCCAACTAGGCAACACGGCATCGCAGCATCCAAGCATCCTGGCATCCTGGCATCCTGGCTAACCCACCCCCAAGGATCACCTCGGCAACTGGGCTCTGTTCTTAAGTGCTCGAGAGCGCATAGTTCGCCAGCTTGTGTGGGTCTGCTGGGAGCATACTAGCAGGAGTAAGTGTAATCAACATGCAAGCACAACAATGGTGGGTTCGAGGGAGTGAGAAGGGGTGAAAAGTGCACTTTAGAAAATAATATAAAAAAATAAAAAGAGCTTAAGTTTCAATATATGAATATATTTTTTAATAATTATAGAACACAAAGTGTCTGGAAAATTACATAAAATAAAAAATGTAAAATATTTATGATTTTATTAAGCAATTCATTGATTATAAGAAGGGTATAAAACCCACTGAATACAAATTTCTGGGTTTAATGGTCTGATCAGAATGAAATTTTGTGTGATTATTTTTAAAACTATTAACTAAGAGAAACTACAATCAAAAAATCATTTTTCATAGTCTAAAAGTGTTTTTAAACCATTTGAAATGTGTTTATTTTATTCAAAATATGTTCTAAATTGAAATAGCCCCCTTAGACGAAGGGAAAAGAAACAAAATAAAAATCTTTTCATTTTGAAATCAGGCCATATGTATTCCTTATATAAAGCATATATTAAATATATTTTTATAAAATTCGTACACTCTTTTTTTAAGTGTAGAGGTCTGCCCTCACGTATGCGGACGGGGCGCCTGGAGTGGCGTTCAAAACGAATTTGCCACAGCACTTGAGCGCTCAACAGGACGAAGATGACGGCCAGGGCCCTGGAGGAACGGGAAGGGGGATGGAGAGGACACCGGAGGATGGGTGAGGACGAGGACCAGGACGCGGAAGGACCAACCAGGATGGCCATGTGAGGGGTACAGAGAGTACCGAGAGTGCGGTATAACCACGCAGCGCAGCGAAAATAATGACGGCGAAAACAATTGCAACAGCGGTAAACAAGAACTCGCTCGACACGCTCTCGACACTTGAGGCGGCCAGGCAGCGAGGGGAGTCCTTGGTACCTGGACTGCCGCCTCAGATCCTTCTCTGAAACAACCCGGCAGCCGGGATATGGAATCCGGGACTGGCACGCAATCACGAGCACAGCCACGGACGCAGACACGGACACGGGCACGGGCACGGATCCTTGTTGTTGTGTAATAAGCATTAATGGGGTGCTCGCCGGGATTGCCGTTACCGTTGCCACGGCCGTTACCTATTCATCCCAAATGTTGTTTGTGTTTATCTGTCAACATGCAACGTCGTAGCCATGGCCATCGCCATCATCATCGCTCCCTGCATGTTTGCTTTGGCTGCTGCAGAAAAACAACTCGAATCGGATGGCCATTACCGTGGGTAGCAATGTGCAAAAATGTGTGCAAAAAAGGTTTTTATTTAGATTAAAATGGGAGGGGATGAACGGGTGAACTGTGGGATAAGCGCTAAATAATATGGGATATGAAAGGAGGACATAGGAAATATATATAATTCCAGGAGACAGACTTAAGGGGTTGCTCCTACTTAATTGTGTTTGATAATAATATTTATGTATATTATCTTGGGAGAAATGGGAAATAAATAAATCAAAAATAAAGGAAACTAATAGCCGTAGTTTGAATATTCTTAAGTTTAATATAATATAAAGTAAAGTAAGTAAAACATTAAAAAGGCAGCCCAAAAATATTTGAAATATTTACAAGGAAACGTTTCGAAGTAGGTTTATACTGTGGCAAAGAATTTTCTATTCTATATTTTCTATTCCTATTTTTTCCCCGCAATTAAGACAGAGTAATAGCAAATATGGAGCACTAATATTTGGAAGGATTTTTCCCTGGTTTCCCCCTGACCCACTGTAGCACCGCCATCATCATCAGCGTTTGCCGCCGTCATCCCCGAACCCATCATCAGCGATGATGATTTTCATGATGATGACGCCGCCGCCGTCGCGCGTGTGAGAAATCATCTTTTTAATTTTCACAATCAAATGTTTTTGTTATTATTTTTTCCACTCGACTACCGCATTTTCCGAGACGAGCTGCCGGAGCTGACGGAGCTGCAGGCAACGGATAGAGCGAGCAGCTGTCCGAAATGGAAATGGGGTGGATATGGGATGGGATATGGTGTATGGTATGGGATATAGGATCTGATGGGGTGTCTGCATGGGCAGAGGGGGATGGAGCCACTCAGAGACTCTGAGTTTTGTTTTGTGGTTTATTACACGCAAATAAATTACATTTATGTTTGTTTGTTTCCATTCCCAGGCAGTTGTTGAAATCTAGAGATGGGAGTCTTATAACATTTTCTAAACAAGATCAGGGTAAAGAATAAAACATATATATTCAAACAAGAACCTAAAACTCTTGAAATTAAAATAGGCAATATTTATTTGAGGTATTATTGGGATAAATCAAGTTTTTAATATTTTCTTTTAGGGAAATAAAGTAGTTTCTTTCACTAGGAAAAATCAGACACTTTATTGTTTTAAAAAAACCCAAAGTAACTGCTTAGGTTTTCCAGTTTTCCCATCTCTAACTCTTAGTTTTGGCGTACATTTGCTTCGATTTTCAACTACAATTTTCCCATACACTTTCCACACCGCTCCGCTCCCCTCGCCGTCCAACCAGAGCTCTCTAATCACCCCCCTTGGGCATCTGGTGCCGCTGCTCGATTGCTGGCTGCTCTTTATTAATTTGATCATTTCATGATTGCCCTTGTTATTGCTGCTTTTGTTGTAATTAACCTTTTGTCTTTGTGTGCATGGATGGGTGTCGTTGTCGTTGTCATTGTTGTTGTGCATTTTGGCCGAAGTTTTGGTCTATTTGTCGGACTCGAACTCGAACCCGAACCCGAACCCGGGAACCCTCCTCCTCTGTCATTGTGTGTTGGCAGCTCTGGTCAAAAGGTCCGTCGTCGGATCCCCAGCTCCCATCGGTCCATTGTCCCATATTCCCATTGTATTTAGTGACATCAGCACAGGGCCCGAAATGGTTAGAAAACCCGAAGTCGATCTGGAAGCACTCCCCTTTTGACCATTCCCTGCGGTGTCTCCTCTAGTTGGACTCGGACATTTGGGCATTTTCCGGCTCTGGAGTCGGATGCTCGGTTTCAGATGCTAATTATGCACTTGACATTTGACGAGGGCGTGGCCCCGCCCCCTGGATGCTTCTCAGACTTTCATTATCCACGTACAACAAATTACAACATAACCATAACCCCTTGAACCTTAATTGCTTCGGGGAGGACGATGTACTGTGTATCATCTTGACCCCAGTTGATGATGTAAAAATATATAATAAATTGTTTTAACCTAATTATAAAGTTTTGAGAGATGTTTTACTATTTTATGAACATAAATATACATGTTAGGAAGCAGAAAAATAACTTTTAAAATATTTTAAAATTAATTTTTATAACATTTACTCGATCTCTAATTGCAAAACCCCCATAAAATGATTTAAAATTTATTTTTCAGTTAAAACTTAAAGAGCTATGCTCTCTTGCTCTCCCCTTAACTTAATTTATTTATTTATAAGCGCTTTTATTCCTTGTTCAACGCATTATATTCGTATATAAATTTACATTAACATTTTTTCGCATCATTTCACAGCGATGGCTGAGGGCGGAAAAAAACATTAAGAGCCGAGAAAAACCAAATGAAACTCATTAAAATTTTACGAACTTGATGTTGGGAGCAGTTTTTCTCTTTTTATGGGCTACGTATTTTCCTTTTTTGCCACAGCACTTTGCCTAATTTCATGGCCAAAAGCCTAAGAGGCGACAGAGACGTCAAGGACCAAAAAGACATTTGAAATTTTGATCACGTTACGCTTTTTTAATTGTTCCCCTGCGGCGCGCTCATTAAAAACGCCCTTCGTCCGTAGCCCTTCGTCCCGTCCCCCATATACCATATCTTTTCGTGGTAATTGAGACCTCCAGAATTTTAGTTCCCCTCCAGTTTCCATTCTCCTACACACTTGAGCTCCTTGGGTTTCCTCATTTAAATTGAGCAGAAATTATTTTAAAGTTTTATTGACTTTCCCTGCTCCCCCGATTTCCCTGTCTTGTAATTCGTGTGAGCAGATTTTTACGACAGGAACCAGCCCCTGCAGCTGCCACGTTGGCAATTTCCAAATTAGCTTGCAGCAATTTAAATGTTGTAAAAAAATAAAAATAACATGACGAAAGACGGAAGACGAAAAACGACACCCAACATCCAACACTCAAGCGAGCTTTATGGCATTTGGCCTCGGGTTATTTGTCGAGTTAAACTCAAGACGATTAAGCTGTTTGAGGCCAAGGACCAGGATCAGGCCCGGGACCAGTCATCTAATTATCCTTATTCGGATGGCCTATTAACCGGGATGAGTCGCTTTTAGCACCCACACAAGCCCATTAGCATTGCACGACCCATAAAAAGTTGGATACTCCGAAACATGCTCCTAATAGATGGCAGCCGTCGATGGTTGTTAATTTCAATTTGTCAACTTGGCCCTGGAAAAGCGCTATAAGTTTCTTAATTAATTTTGGAAAATTTATACGTGGGACCCTTGAAGGTCGAATTTGATTTTAAAAAGTCATAAAAGCTTGTTTGTTGCTTGACTTATTGATTAAGAAATAACTTTTAGAGTATGCTTTATAAGATTTAAGCTGAAGTTCTAAAGAAGGAAGGAATAGGCATTAAATATTGATTTGACAGGTTTTTATATAAAGTTACCCCCTGTCTGGAAAATTGGCAGGGGAATAAATAAATAATGCATTTATAAATCGAATTTTTATTGAAACCAAAAGAGCATAAATTAATTAATTATATCAAGTTCTTATTTTAAGGCATTTAAATACATTTTTTAAGTTACTTTGACACATAGTTTATAAGGAAATACTTTAAGGGAGGTAAAAATTAGGTTAAAAATTAAAGAACAATTTTTAGTTGAAGAATACTTTTCATATATGTAATTAAAAATCAGCACAGACTAACATTCCAAAATACTTAAAATCACACTTTAATTATCTACAGAATTTCAGAATAATGAATTAGTTAAATAAATAACTAAATAGGTGAAAAAATGATTTATTAATTATTTAACTGGATTATCAAACAAATAATTAAATAAATAAGTTATCAAATAAATAATTATATAATTAAGCAACAATAATTCGCAATTCTATTTACAGTTAAACCAAATTACGGAGAACGGCTTTAATCTATAATCGATGACGGCACCATCTGCTGTACCCACCGACTAGGTATCTCCCATTTTAATCTCCCCCAAAGCCCCACGCACCTGTACCCCTACCCACTGCCCCCTGCCTGCCCCTTCTAGCACTGCTAATTAGCCATTTGCATATCAACTTGGGCCACAGATGTCCGGGGCCATAACATCAAAGTTAAGTGTCCTCGGGGCGGGGAGAGAGGCGACGACAAATCGGGAACGAGAGTTATGCACTACGCACGTGACTGGGCAGGATGGCACTTGGTCCTGGCTGTCCTGGTAGTCCTGGCAGTAGTTCGTCGGACACGGAAGCGATTTATTAGATTTTCATTAAACAAACAAAAGCGTCCGGCGCATTTAATTGCTTAATTTATTAATAACCAACCGAGGAGGAGGGAAGCGGGCCGAGGAACGAGGTACGAGGTACGAGGGACTCGGGACTCCAAGCAGCTGTCGCCATTAGGTGGGGGCGGCGGCGGTGGCAGGGGAGCGGGAAAAAGGAAAAATAAGGAAGCCGGGCTCAAATTAGTTTTTCATCACGAAATTATGCCGGAGACGGAACGTCAATTTGGCACGCCCCGAAATGAGATTCGTCCGACACGAATACAAAGCCGAATGAGTACAATAATGAGGCAGCCAAGGGGGAGGGGGAAAGGAAGGATACACTGAGCAAAAAACTGGGATTCAACTTTGTCATTGTATGATATGTATAACAAGTATTAAAGTCATGTCTAATTTGAAGGCAAAAATCTTACAAATCTCCGTTTTCTAAGTCTTTACCATTGCTTTTTCTTCTTTTGTTTAAATTCTTTATTTTTAACAACTTCTTAGGCTTCTTTTCTCTCAGTTTGGCAAGTGTTGTGCGTGGCAAGTCCTTTGGGTAAATTAACACTCTTTGATTAGCCCCGCCTCGTACCCGAAAAAAACAAAAACGCTCTTATTACGTATACGCCATGTTGGCAGTCAATCAATGGACACTTGAGCAGCGCCTTGCCTCAGCTCTTCCAGCCCCACCCCCCAAAACCCACTTCATCGGCCGCCAAAGGAAGTGGAATGCTGGCTGGCGTATGCTTCTATTGTCCCACCTCCCCCTAGTCCACCTCTCCCCTCAGGCATCCAGCTCCAAGTCCTGCGCCTGCTCCAGCTCCTCCTTCTGCTCCAGCTCCTGCTGCCGTTGTCAGGCCCAAGCGGAAAGTTACGCAATTTTTGCTTATTATTTTCATAATCAATATTCAATTTAGACGAAACACTTGCCAGTCAACGTGGCAGCCTCCCCTTCCAGGGCTTCTCCTCATATTTCCTCGACGCTCGAAATGAGCTTCAAAAGGATGTGGGGGCCTGATGAGGCCTGGGCATGGGGACATCTAAGTGGCAGTGTGACTTTGTTGATGCTGAATGAGAAAACTCAAGAAGCTATATAAGAATTTTACTTATTGTGAAAATATTTAATATGCAAATAAATAAAAAATAAATAACAAAAGAGGTTAAGTTCTTAAAAATGTATGACAAGTTATTTTGTGGATTCCTTAACAACAGAAAAATATTTTCAAATTAAAATAAATTATTTTAAATACAGTAACATATTATATTTATCCTACAAATAATTTAAAAGGCGTTGAAGCTTATGTTTCCAAAATGTACCATCACGAACCCACTGTTCCCACGAACGGCAGTTTTGCGTAAATTTCCCTGGAGGCAGACGCTCTTTTTCCAGGACTGCCAGCCTAACTGACTGACTGACTGACAGACAGGAGCTGAAGGAATCCCAGGCAGGAGGAGGCGGCAACATTCTGCATTGAACTTATAATTAAACAAGGAAAACGTGGAAAGTGTGGCAAATATTAGGGGGGCGGTTGAGCCAGAATTAGTCAGCTGCCGTCAAGACTCAAATTGAAAAGGTTATTTTGCATTCGATTGAAGTACGCATAATCGGGAATTATATTCCACCCCCGAACGGAGATCATTTCATTTGCAGCTCGGGCCATATTTTCTGCAATTCAGTGCGATATTTTGCTCATTTACACTTGGCTGCATGCTCGATGATGTGCCGGTCCCAGTAATTGACCAATGCAAGAGCCCAGGACAGCAAGGACCATGACAACGGCAGGAAGGAGAAGGAGCAGGACCAACTAGCCAGCATCATTGGCAGTGGACAACGGCCCCCAACGGAGTGCTTTCATCATTGAAGCTTATGAAACTTTTGATTGACGAAGCCAGCCAAATGAATGAAATGCGAGTGCACAGATACAGGGACAGATGTAGATAGCAATACATTTACACGGAGAGAAAAGAGGGTGTAGAAATGTAGGAAAACTTGAAGAAAAATTTATAGGGTAGTTAAAATATTTTATTTATTTCAAGGAACCTAAGACTTAATACCTTACAAATATTAATTAAAGTTAAGGTAATTTTTCAATAAGAAGCTAAAATATAGCCCATTTAATGGTTATATCCTTTTTATATCCTTCGTTTATTAACCAATATTTTCCCTTATTTGCTCACTATTATTTTCAAGTACCATTTCTTTCAGTGCACAAAAATGTGCAAAATGAGACTATGAGAGGACAGCAGCTGGCCGAGAGACATTCATTAGCATTAATAAACATTTTGTATGCTGCCAACTAGAGCACTGAGAGAAACCCCTCACAACTCGGTTTATATCCCGGTTTAAGCTTCATTTAATGCAGAACCTTTTCTCCCACTGTTCCCAACTGGCTTTCCCTCTACCAATATGCCGCAAAATGAATGAAATTTTATTAACTTGGCCCCCGACCACGGGCCTTGATTAGAAATGCCCGATGGGAGCCGGCCGAGTGGAGCTGACAGAGCAGTAAAATTACTTTTTAACTCAAGGCCTGAATTCGAAACTTGAACTATACTGATAACCGGCGACTGATAAATGATTCATGAGCTGATGCTTTGTGCGTTTATTGCAGAAGTTGAATCATTATTGGCTCACTTTCCAACTTTGGGGAATTGGTTGAGATCCATAAAGCCAGGCGAGGGAGTTAGTCATGAGATGATGTCAACGATTATGAAATCCGGAATGAGTAAAGGCGATTGCAGGAGCAATAAATTGAGCCATAAATGTGGCTAACAAGAGGGAACTCATTAAGCTTGAATCAGGCTTTAATCTCTTAACCATTTTCCTTATTTTTAGAAATATAATTTAACCCGAATATTTAACTACGTATACTCTACCCCAGGCCATCTTTCAGCACCTTTCCTATCCACAAATTTTCAGCGCTCCCCGAGGCTTTAACATTATGATAAGTGTGTTTGCCAGTTGGAGGCAATGCATTAAATGCCAGCTGCTGGAAAGGCCCTGCTCAGTCCTAATGGATAGCTCCACTTTATCCCAACTTCAGCGTTGCGACTGTATCTAGCACATAAAAACAATGGCATAAATCTCATCCATAAAAAAAAGGGAGAGCCGCTGCTCGCTCGTCTTAAGTTTTTGTTTTCAATAAATTTTCGGGAAACGGCCGCCCGAACAAATTCAACACCCGAAACACAAGTGTAATTAATATTTCAGAGCTGAACATTTATCAAAGAAAAAACTAACCAAATTTTGGAAAGTTGCCTCCGTCCAAACAATTAATGGCACACTCTAACTTTTGAGGCCCTCAGACCAGCGACTTATCCAGTCAGCCCCAAAAGGCAAGACAATAAAAACCAACTCTGGGGCCATATTTGGGGGCGGGGAGCTCGTAAATGGAAGAGGCGTTGGCCCAAACCCAAGCTGGAGACTGCAGACTGAAGACTGGAGAAGAGACTGAAGACCCAGCCGAGCCGCAGCCCAAGTCGAGCTGATAGACAATCGTGGTGCACCGCAAGCACGGTAGCCACTTGCACACCCAGTCTCCACCCGAGTGCAGCCACCATCAGCCACATGTGGAGACCCAGACCCAGGTCCAGGCCCAGACCCACACCCATCGAAGCCATCGGTTGTGATTAGTGTAGCACTCATAAACTGACCAAAGGGTGAGGCCTGCTTGCTTACCTGCGGTTGCCCCGATATTAAGTTCACTTTTCAACTGATTTACGAGCAGATTTAAAGGCAGATGGGTGCCCTACGGGGTAAGGTGTTAAGATCAAAATTAAGGTTTAAATTTAAATTAATTTAAGATTGATTTGAATTCGGTTTAATTTTTTTTAAGAGGAATTTCTAATTTGGTTTTTATGAAAATTATATTTCCTAAACCAAAGAGCTTGGCAGATTTTTAATTATATGTATTCATTTTTAAAGCTTGAATGTTTTTATAAATATTATAAACTTACTGTATTCGTAAACTTGATATCTAATTTAAAATGTAGCACATTTTTAAGATTTAATTTTCAGTTAATTTAAGAGGATTTTATAAGCTAATAGTTTTGCAGATTTGTTATTAAATTTATTCAAGGAGATTTTAGTATTAATTATTTAAGACTTAAATTTAAACTTATTTAAGACGAATTTACGCTCTGTTTTTTCCAAGCCTAACGTCTTTTGCTGACTTTTGCTTGCTGAAATTTAATTTATGCAAGGTAATAACTAAAACAATCTTATATTTTTGTATTAAAAGTACTGTATCTGTCAACCAAAAATATCATTTTTGTCTAGAAATGATTTAAGATACAAATTTTAATAAATTCTAGATGGGTTTATACATTGCTTTATGGTTATTTAATATATTTCCTTCATCTAAGAGCTTGGCAGATTTGTAATTTAATTAATTCAAGATAATAACCTAGTATTATATGGTACACTCTCAATATTTGTAAAACCAAATATAAAAGAATGCATATAAATAATATATATACACAGTATATTTGAAATCAAGTTATTTTTATACACTTCTACTGTATCTGCTTGTGGTCAAAAGCAAAAAGCAAACAAACCTCAGACAGAAACAGCACAATCACAAATCGGAGACGGGTTCCAACGGCAGATTGAAGAGATTTCCATGCCACTGCCGTCGAAAAACCCCAAGGGGTCCGCAATTATGGCACAGAGCAGACCAGAGACCAGACCAGAGACCCACAGAAGAACCAATAACACATCAGTTTCATTTCGGTCAGCTGGTCATTTATCTGCCGGGGAGAATTGAGAGCCGAGAACCAAGTCTGGCCTTTTGGCCTGCCACTCGCACTCGCACTGGCACTCGCACTCGTATATCTTTAATGGCATATTCATCAGTCATTCGTGATAAAATCGGTGAGCACTCACACCGGGACAAGTTCTTTTTGGACCCCGACTCCGACTCCGATGCCGAGTCAGAGTCCGTCTTGGGTTTCCGCCAGGTCCCTTGTCCCAGCCCCGAATTCGTCTTCACCTTCGACTGGCACTGGCAAGACGCAGAGTCATTTAGTTAAGTGGCAGTTGATTGGAACCAGTCGGAACCGAGTGCTGCCCACGGATTTACACTCGGAGTTTAGCATAATAATTTTCGATCCAGCCGGGCTTAACATGGGCGATCTCTGGGCCCTCACTCTCAAAGGCTTACAGCGTGTGTATCTATCGGCTGTGGCCCGAAATTGCTGTCATTAATGAGTTACAGATATTACACTTTTATAGCCGGCAGACACGCTTATCCACTCTAATCGTGTCTGTCTATTGATTCGTAGTCAGGTCCCAAGACCAGACCCCGACCCCAGACCCCAGACCCAACCGCTCTTCGGGCCCGGCTCTTTCCCTCTTTCGGCTACTGTTTGTTAATGATGACTCTGGCCGTTGTATCTTGTCTTTTTTGTTTTCTGGTGGTGCTGCAGCTATTGTTAAGTAAATGCCTTGCACCAAAGTTGAAGTCATCGCGGGACAGTGGAATAGGTTATTTATACAGAAAAGGCTTTGAAGAAGTAACAGATATTGTTGAAAGTTTACTTACCCGTAACGTATAATTCATATTATATTTATTTAATATAATTTACATTCCATTTAATTTTTTAAAACTATTTTTTAATATAAATAGGTACTATATATAATTTTTCTAACTGGAACCTCATTTAAAGTGTTAGATTTGTTTTTTAGTTTTAGTGGTTTTAAGACTTCATCGTTTTTTTTAAAGTTATATTTGATTAGGTTTGCAATCTTTCTTAATCCTTTTTAATATTTTATATATTTTTCTAATCGTTTCGAAAATATTTACTAATACACATAAGGAAAAATATTAATCCATATCCAAAAAATTACTCAACTGTCAGTAATTTATTTTCATAACATTCTAACACAAAAGCAAAAGGTGTTTTATAAATTCTGTAGTCTTTCCAAAAATCTTTTAAATATATCATAATAATGTGTGCTGGTATAATTTCTGTTATTAATTATTTTCTTTATATCTTTTTGACCTTCCCAGGTGGCACTTTTCAGTAAAAAACGTTGACTTCACTATATTTAATATATTTTATTGTCAAAGTTTAACTAATTCTATTTAAATTTCAATAATTCCATATTTCCATATTTAAAGAGAGTGTACTTGAATTGCTTACAATCGTTTACATATTTAAAAATATTTCTATACTCTTCTTAAACTTTTTAAGCAATGTCTACAAGTTGTAGTTTCTATTATCAATTATCCTGTATATATTCTAATACTCTGTCAATGGAAAAGAAACCTTAAATATATTTAGAAATATTTTTTTACTCCTCCCACATTTATTAAATAATGTCGATATTTGTATTTTTTATATATTTTTCACACAATTCCCTATATATTTTTTACCCTCTCCTTTTGGTTATGCTACCCACTGTACCTCGTCATCGCCCCATCATCCTCATCATCCTCCAGCCACATCTTCGTCACCCGTCTTCGATATTGAGCCCCAACTGGAGCTCTTCAATCGTCAAGTCTTTAGCTCTTGAATCGATTTCGTGGCTACTGTTTTTTATTTTTCTGTATTTTTCCTCTTTCTAGTTCATCCAATTTTAGGTTTCGCTGTGGCTGCTGTTGTATGTTGCCCGTTGTGTTGCCTGTTGTTTTCGCCTTGGGCCATCGCTTGTCTTCTAATAGGCTTCTGCCGCTCTGTGTTATTTTGCTGTTCCCTCGAACCGTCTGACTTTCCGCCTGATTGATTTCCAGCTTATGGATCTAGTTACGGACATTGGTTCTTGAGCATTATCTACAAAGTTGCTGCTGCTGCTGCTGCTGCTGCTGCTGCTGATTCCTTTAAATTACTTTAATTGATGGCATGCTGGCAATTGCCTTACAAGGGATCAGAGGGATCGGAGGGACAGTGGAGCACAGACTCTCCGCAGAGTCTGCATTGAGTCTCCGGCTCAATGGTTTCTTTTCATCGCACTCCGATCGCAGGCTGTCGTGCATGAAATCGTTGTTCGAAAAAGATCGGATCGGTGGATCGACGGATCGATGTGCTCCACTTTCGAGGCCCCAGCCAATGCCCCATCGGTGCTCTGCACAATTTCATCCAATCTCCTCGGACTCTCAAAGCTGATTAAGTGATCTTGTCTAGTTGACTGATTTTCTTACTGATTCTTGATTTCAAGCATTCTCTTTCTTCGATTTTTTGTGCATGAGTTGAGGCAAAGAAAGCTGGCATTATCAGTGCTCAATTTGGGTTTATCGGTTGGTAACTTTCAATTCGGTACAACTGAGATTATTCTCTGTCATTTTCTGTGTGATTAGGAATTTATTATAATTTATTTAAAGAGTTTAAAATAACTCTCTTCTTTTCATTTACTTTAAATTTTTATTACTTTATTGTTATGAACAAATAAGATATCCTCATAAATAATACATTTCAAAGGCTTAGCTTTGCTGGCGTATAATATTCCGTATCGAATCTCTTTGTCAAGTTTCCAGAAACATCTCAAGTTCCTCGAGACCAACTGGTTTTGGGAGAAGTACAAAAATAGGATGTCTCTCCCGCTGGCCCCCTTTGTTTCCCTGTGCTTTTTGTTATTTTGAAAATGTTACCTTTTATTCAGAGTAGTTTTCCAGCTCATTACGCTCAGGAATTCAGCAGATTGAAGTCATGGCGAGGAGAACTCAGTTCACCAGCTGTCAATTTGACGAAGCCCCAGGACCGATCCTTGGTCAATGTATTCATTTATGCTCGCACTACGCACTATGGTGTGATATTTAATATATATATATATTCATTGTGGCCGTAAATCAGGACCCCACATTGCTGACACCTTTTTGTCGACAAGTCGACAAGGCATAGCAAAAGTTAATAACATGTAGCCAAAGGCAGGGCCACTTCTAATTTGTGCCAATGAAAGGGATAATAAAACTGGAAATGGAAGTGGAAGTGGATGTGGAATTGGAACTGGAAGCGGGCCTGAGATCGGTAGAGGGAAGAGGGTCGCGGCAGGACTTGAATGTACCAACTGTACCAGTCCACAAGGACAAAGGCAGAGGCAAAGGCAGTGCGCATATTGAAACCGGAAATAGTCGAACCAAGTGCCTGGCAACCGACTGACGCACTGACACACATTTCGCAAACAAAGGACAAAGGCCACACACACACACTGACACACAAAGGACACTGGAAAAAGGAGTTGGGAATGCGGCGCATAAAAAAAGGGAATTGAGCAAAATAAAAAGCTCAAATAAAATGCTTTGTCCATTCGGCGGGCAGGGAACAAAGCCTAACTAACCGCCTGTGGCGGAACAACCACCCTTAATGGCGGAAGGACATGCAGGACAACCCAGATGCCGCCTGGCAACTGCTGCTGTTCCTGCAAAAAAAAGGAAAAAAAAGAAAGCAGAACCGGGAACAAGAAACCCTCTGGTTGTAGGTCGAAGCCTTAAGGATACCTGGTAGCTTGCCTGAAAGAGAACAATTTAAAGGAGACTTTGGCCTTGTTTATAGCAAAATTCTCTTCAAAAAATAAACTCTTGTATTTCTACTTATTTTTATATAAATATTTAATATTGGTTATAGTTTTTCTCACCTTGAACTTATTTTATTAAACAGAAATACAAGCAAGGCCTCATATACTCCTCGTTCTCCCTAAGATACCCCTTGATATAAAAACGCACACACAAAGACCAAAGGAGCCGAAGCGAGAGATCATAATAATGGGAAATCTTGAAGCCAAGGATACGCGGCAGGATACCTGCCAAGTCCTGTTCCTGCTCCTGCTCCACTCTCCCAAAAACAAAAAAAAAGAAACCGGAATGCGTAAGGCGATTGCATCATAAATTCTGTTGATGCGAAGGACCCTACGATATATAAAGTGAATCATCCGCCGACAGAGTCGCTTGGAATGCATGAAAGGAGCAAAAATATGAGGGAGAGGGAGAAAGCCCAAGGAAAATAAATAAAAATTAACCCATTTGCATATTATTCAGTGAGCGGGTGCGAAAGGACTCAACGCTGGCTGACAGTCCCGGGCTAAGTTAAGATCCCAAAGACTTTCTGAAAGCCTGCCGACGGTGGAGATACAAACAAAAAAAAGCGGATAGGATACGCAAACAAACGAAGGAAGTGACAGGCGAACATTTAAGGATATGATGGATCCTATCCGAAGTTATTAGAGATTTTGTTGTATGTTTTTTTTAAGATATTTAAAAGATTTTAGAAGAGAAAGATTACAGTTGGGGAGATAATTAATGAAAGAATAAATTAGAATCCAAATCAACTAGATATCCTTCTAGAATTAATTTCTAATATACTTTCCATTTTTATAATGGATATAACAGATCAATCTTACATTTTAAATATATTTTTTTTATAAAAATCACAGCCTGGTTTCTAGAAAAACCCTGGATGCCCAGACATTCCCTTCTTCATCCCGGACTGGCCAGCTTATCCTGCGGAAAGCACGGAGTCTGAGAGGCCAAAGGCTGCCCCGTCTGTGTGTGTGGTGGCGTGATTAAGTGATGGACATGTATGGACACATGCAGCGTTATGTTTAGCATACACAATCAGGAGGAGGGAGCTGGGGCTGGAACAGCAACAGTGTATAGAAGTCGCATGTAAATATGCGGGGGGCTCACCGGCAAGTCCTTGCGCTTTTAATCATAAATAACAAAGGACACATGACGGCTAGGGCTCGGCATTTAGCTTCATCCAACAAAAGCCTTCCGACCGGCAACACGGAGTTACCCTCGGCCGGTGCCCATGTTGACCAAGGATATACGTTTGCCCAGTACTCGCCATATATTCGCGAAGGTTTCTATCGATTTTATTTTTTTGTGTTTTTTGTGTGTCCTGATATGGTCAAACAAGGAAGAGGTTGTTGGGAAATCTCACTTGAAAATGTATAGGAAATTAAAAGGAATAAAAATATACACAGTGTTTTCTAAGGTGTTTATTTTATATTATTTTGTTTTCTTTTATTTACTTAAAACATAGTTATCTTTGAGCTTACGTTAAAGGAAGTTAATTGTAATTCATTATACATATATAAATATATTTTGGAAATTAAAAATAATATATAGATAAATATACAAAAGAAGAGTTGAGAGTTTTTCTTATAATATTTTACTAAGTTTTAAACAAATTATTAAAGCATGCTTACCCTTAATTTTACTTTTGGGTAAGGTAATTATAAATCTTTGCACTATCTTTAGTTTAGAAAAATATTTATCAAATTGAATAAAACCTTTAACCCAAATTTTTTAAGTCCCAAATCTTTAACCAATTTTTTACAGTTTCCAAACTTTTACTCTTTTGTTTTCTATTCCACAATAAAAATTAGAAGAAGAGTTTTCCGTAGACGGGTATTTTTTAGCCGGAATCGCCAATACATCTTTTTTTGCTTGCTTTTATGGGATGTGTATGTGTGGCTACAATCCGTGTGTTTGCCTGGGTGTTTGCCTGTTGATAATCCCCAAACCCTGCCCTAAGGACCGACCCCCTCCTGTCATACGCCCTGTTGCCGGGCGCCTCATGTTCCGCCTCATGGACGCCAAACATGCCACTCTCGCAGAGCCTGTCCGTGGGTCACTCTTGTCGTCCTGCCCTCGTCCTGCCTCCTCGCAGTTCCCTTTTCCCCCCTTCGATGCGCTTGATAGGCTGGCTGACCAGGACTTTGCTAGCTGGGTGTCCGTGTCAGTGTCCTGTTCATTTTTTGCCCCCACGTGGCCCCACATTGCCTTTCCCCAAACCAAAAACACTGCGCAGTTGCCCGAGGCGGCTTGCTCTGTGTGCGGAATTTTGATATTAATAGCCTTGGACAGTTTTATAAACGCCTTTCGGGGTTAACATGCTCAAGTGGTATTCATATTTTCCACTGACCGACCTGTCACTATTGTGTGTGTCAGCCCCCGACCCCAAATCCCAGACCCCAGAACCCAGACCCCAGAGTGAAATGTGGAAATAAAACGCAACCGAGGGAGGATCAGGTATGGATTAGATTGAATGCATTTTCAAGGGAACCTTAGACCTTTATTTATGAAAAGGGTTTAATATAAAATCTCGAAGTTATTTGAAATTAAAACTAAGGCCTGAAAGATTGAAAATATATATAAATGGGTAAGTTTTCACAGAGACTTCTTTCAAACATTAATAGAAAATTTTTTCTTAGAGTTTTAAGCTGATTTCTGGCTATTCTTTGATTGCGAATATTTATCTCAAAATATTATCCATGCCCCTAAGCAACCTTTAAACCTGAATTGTTGCTACAAGACTGGTTCCCTGGGTCCTTTTCCAATGCTCTCTGGCATTGCGATAGAGATCAGTGGCCTCAACATATGTAACTTCTCAGGATTTCCCCGGCAATGCTTTCCGCTTAAGGCTGATGCTTCTTTTCCGACCAGAGTTTCCTTGACGCACTGCGCAGTTTCCTCGGCTTTTCACCCTCCTTTTGATTGAATTGAATTCAAAGCTGGATTACGGGTGGGAAAAGTGTACAAAGCGCTGGGATTCTCATCTGCAAGGAGGGTTGCTGTTGCTTCGCAGCGAAAGACAATCGCAGTTTTTCCTTATTGCGTCGCAGCTCGAAACTTCGAATTCCCATTTTACCAGCCAAGGAGGAGTTTTCCCGAAGTTGGGTGGAAAAACTGCAAGCTCTGTCGGTGTACAGTCAGCCCTGGCCGTGGAACTCCCCTTCCGCCGTCGCTTCCTTGTGCGTCCTGCGCAGCATAAATTACGCAATTCACTTTGGCTTCCTTTTTGCGTTATACCCTCCACTCTCGCAGGACTAAAAGGGTATGCCCTTAAATATAATAATTGTTTGATTTATATTAAAGGGCTCTCCTTACTCCTTACTTACTTCTATTTTATGTTATGTCGATAAGCTGGCAGAGTTTTAAAGTGTTTTCTTATTTTATTTATCGGCGAATCCGAAATCGATTTGGGTAAAAAGTTGAGCAGAAAATATGTGAGTTTTAGAAAGGGGTTTGAATGGTAAGTTATTTTGGGTTTTTAAGGTTGTAAAAACTGTCATATATTAAAGGAAAAAGTATATTAGGAAATAGATTAATACTATTTTTCTAATTTTAAAAATGCTCTAAACGACCGTAAATATAGAAACCTCCGAGAGTCTCTGTTAAAATTGTTAATCTAGAAAATAAAATTATTCCAGCTAATATATTATTCATATATATATATATTTCATTCTTGTTGTATTGTTTTTATTGCTTACCTTTTACATATATTAAAATATGAACAATAAAAACATATTCCCTTTGAACATTCTATATTTTATTTAACTAATTTGTTATGGAGTTCATAATTGTTTCATGATTTATATAATATTTACATAATTTTAAACAATATTATTAATATTTTTACGTTAATAAAGTTACTAATGCAACCTTCTTACAAGTTTAAGTATCAAAATAAGTTCTAAAAGACCTTTTCGTAGGACTTAATGCGTGTTTCAAAAAGTCCTTATTTTATGCGGTATCACTGGGTCTACCAACTCAGAACAAAGTCAGCAACTCCTTTTTTTGCTGCCGCTTTTCCTTGCCGCTGTTTGTTTCCAGCGACGCAGTTTGTGTTGTTGCCTTATGATTTATGTGCCGCGCGCGTAGCGATGACACACACACACGCACGGGGGGAAGGGACGCTGCTGCAGTTTACACTCACCACCCATCCCTGGACCTCCTCCTTCCTCCCAACCCAACCCCGCAACCCCCTGGCCCCATGTCCGCTCCCATTTCCCTTCAGAATTTTCAAGAATTACACGCAAATTGCACGCAACACGCGAATCGGGCGAAGTGGTCGCGTATGGAAATGACGCGGGAATGCCACTCATGCGTTCCGTTCCGTGCGCCTGCCTGCATGTGCGATAGTTCTGTCACAGGACCCGTATCCGGACTCCGGACTCCGGAGGAGTACGACCGGAGACCAGCTCCCCAAACTGCCCCAAATCCGCAGCATTAAGTCATGCGTCATCCTTGGCAGGGACATGCGTGTAAGCCGGTTATCGCCCGAAGAGCCTGCCAGCAGCAGAGGCAGCAGGAGCAGCAGCAGGACACTTTAAATATCCTTATGCATACCATAAATACGTTCTTAAATGCTAATCCTTAAATGCCGGCCACCAGGGGTCCTTCTTCTAACCACAAAATGCGTCATAGGTCTATGAGTCAGCCCTGGCACTTGGGGAAAACTCCAGGAAATGTTTCTGCTGCGGTTGCGGTGAATGGAAAGGCCGGGAGATCAATCACTTCAACTGGTCAAGTTATCAGGATATAGTTAGGCAATGGTTGGCACTGAGAAAAAATAAACAGAAGAACAAATTGTTCTTCCAAATGGGGAATCTATATTTTTTTAACAAAAGTTCTAGTTCTTCTAGGCCATTCTACTTACTGAATTTAATTTAAAATATTTCTAAGACTTCTTACAGTACTTATTAAATAACATCTCAAATAAATTTAAATTCGAATTAAAATATTAGATTCAAGCCTGTGTTTTCAAAACAATAATTAAAATATAATCTATTACATATATTTATATATATATTTTTTTTTAACTGTATCGTAACGCCCTACTCCTCCGATAAGAGTCAACCGCCCTTGTAAATCGAAATTGTATTCAAACCTGTTAGTTGATTGGTGGTCATTTGTTAAAGCCCAATTCGTGTTAAAATACTTTGCTTGTTTTCTTGATTGACGGAAATTGGTGAAAAACCAGTTTGGAATCCATGAGAAAAGCGAGTAAATGGTTCTGCCAGATGGCATTGAGTTTTCTTGATTAGTTCGCTGGCCACAGATGTTCTCGATAATTCGAACATTTATGCTCTGAACTTAAAGCTGACCTCAGCATCAGCTGGCTGCAAAATGCAATAATTTTAACTCTTCTTTTTCAGTTGGTTTTTTGTGGCTGGGCTTCCCATTTTTTGTTCGCCATTGTTTTGACAACTTTATGGCCAGGGGGGAGGCGAAAGCATTTAATATATGGCACCGACCGTGGCCGCAACTCACTTTTTAATCACTTTTCATGAGCTTTTAATTACACACTCCCCGTTTGGGTTGTGTCGGAATGAAATTTATGAAAAACCAAACGCATAAAATGCTTAACAAGCTCCTGGGCAGCCCGACCGCAGGACACACACCCACACACCCATAATGCTGTACGTGTGTGTGTGTGTGTGGGTGTATAAATAAAATAAAAATATCCCCACTCATTTCCGTTATAATAATGTGTGAAAGGATATTAATTATGAAACAAGCGAACGGCAGGAAGCTCGGGCAATAAAAACAGCAAGCGACAGGAACACCATGCGTGACCAACAATAACAACTACAGGAACATCACAGGCGACAACAACAACAATATATATATATATATATTTTATATATGTATATGTGTATACAGGGTAGTCGTATATTGTATTTTATGTTGCTTGGTGCACCGAGAGAAGTTATATTTCATTTATTTAATGAGTAAAGGTTTTGGTTTTGTATTTCAAATTGAAGTTATCATTGATTTTTATTTTTTTATTTGTCCTAAAATTAGCATATATTTACAATTCATCAATTTACATATTTTATAAATTTAAATTAGCTTTAATTAAATTAATTAATTACTAAACCATACTTTAAAATATTTATTTCTTTAATTTTTCCTTTTTTTATTTGGCTTAAAATGGGAATACATTTTAAATTTATGCATTTTCATTTTTTATACACTTAATTTTACCATAAGTATAGTTTAATTAAATGAAATAATCAATTGTATACATATTTATTTACCTACAAAAAACCCTTCATTTAAATATTTGTTTATGTGTTGACTTAGTCTCGGCTTCCGTACCTCTTTCTATCACTTTTTAATAATTACTTCTACTACTTTTTAATAATTTATATTAACACTCGTTTAAAGCAATACATTTTTAATTCATTATTTAACGTATTATATTGAGTGATTTCTCCCAGTGCCTTGGAGCTGGGCTAGCCGAGGTGAGTTGTGCCCGAATTGCGTTAAGTTGGGCGTAGCGGAAACGGGAGCAACATGTGCAACATGTCGAACGGAAGTGTCGGCCATATTCCGCACACATCGCGCACACACACACAACCGCCTAAATAGGCCCAAGTCGCACACACACAAATTATGTGTCCTGGCCAAGTAGATTTTTATGTAATGTCGGTCGGTTATTGCTTTCATACATTTATTTTATTTCATTTACCCAAACCAGCCGCAGGCAACACCCACACAGGCAGGCGAGTAATATATATTTCACAGAGCCTTAAATTGTATACCCTATTCGTATGGAAAAATAGAAAATATTTATTAAAATTATGAAAGAAGTAAAGACATATTTATAGTAACTATAAGACTTTAAACTTTAAACTCTTGACTTTTGTAGTTCATAAAATTGTACTGTAAGGATATAAAACGTATTTCCCAATTTTAAATATAATTAAATATTACCCTAGCTAGTTTTTCCTCCGGCACCACAAAACGGACATCTCTTTGTTGCCGGTTATGTTATTACATGAACTTTTTTGTTGCCTTGCACTTCGTGTCCTGTCATCGGAGTCAGTCAACCGGCCGGTGAGCCAGCCTGCCACTGACAGGGGCCCCATTGCGGCGGCAACTGTCGTCCATCAGAGCCTGTGCGTCAGTTGATCACGTTGCCGCTCCACGTGACGATGACAGGGATGCCGGAATGCCAAAGCGACAGACGGGGAGGGAGTCCGGGAGTCCGGGAGCCCAACCCCACATCCAGCGTCATAGTCATTCGCCCACGGGCATGTTCTGCGGCTCCTGCGTGTAATTGCCGTTGTAATGTCGCTCGACGCGAATATAATTGCTAAAATGTTGCATAAACCGACAGAAGTGCCAATGGCCAATGGCCAGGACTCTGGCTCTGGCTCTGGCTAGGACTCCGACTCCAGCTCCTGCTCCTGCCCCTGCCCCTGCTCTTGCTCCGACTGCGGAGTCCAGGTCGCGGCGACGACACTTTTCCATTTGAATTTAATTTTAATTTACGCCCAATGGCCGACACCGTTCCTGCCACTGCCGCTGACGCTGCTGCTGCTGCTGCTGCTGATGCCCATTGCCATTTTCCGGAAATTGGCAACGGCAATGGCCAGAACATTCCGCATTCCGGACGTGGCTCCTGGCTTCTGGCCTGGGACTTGAATGCAAACACAGAGAGAAATGAATGGGAAGTGAATATAAAATACTAGAAGTAACTATTTTTAAAATCCATTTCAAAAGGAAAATTAAATATAATTTATATATATTTTGTATCTATCAGGTAGGTACACCTTTTAAATATGTATTTATAATTTTTTTAAATATTTTCTTACCCTGTGAAAACGAAGCCTGACAGTGGCAATGCGGCGCTGGCCACGATTCTGACCAAATTCGAGAGGGCTGTCCGCACCGTTGAGTTAATGAGAAGAGACAGAGGTCGAGTGGTGAAACGAGAGCTGGGAAATGGGAGATGGGAAATGGAAAATGGTAGTTGGGAAAATGGTAGATGGATAGGGAAGAAACCCGTCGTCAGACATTTTATGTGCAACCGGCCAGAATTGTTAAAGGAACAGCCAGAGTCTAATTGAAGCGGCCCCAAGCAATTAGTCGATAAATTGAAGCAACAAAAAGGACAAAATGCGGTACTTTATACATATACTTCGGTATTATAAAGGATAAGAAACGCCAAGCATAGTTAATTCTTAAATAAAACGATTTCTTGGATATTTTGAAAACGAATTCAAAGGAAATCTCTTAAGGAATTCCCAAGATCTATCTAAACAAATTAATAGAGCTTATTTTCAATATTAAACACCATTAATTTGTAAAGCTTTTTGAACATAATTGCTTAATTAGTATTTAATGTATACAACAATCTTTCTTAAGAATTTCCCCAGAGTAGAGCTTTATTTAATAAACACTTTTCATTTTCAAAACCCCCGTCCAAGGCCTAAGACCCACTTAAATTTCAAACATATCTTGTCTAATGAAAAACTTTTCCCTTAATACCAACCCACCTATTCACAAGCTCCGAATTTTCCATAATTCTCCTGATTCAACCTGTGTTGTTGTTTTAGTCATCGCCACCGAGTCTAGGCTCTTTTCTATGAGTTATTTTCCGCTGGCAAAAATCGTGCTTCGAGGGGCCGGGCTCATTTAATGCTGAGGGAATTAACAAAGAAATAAAATAATAAAGATAATGCATGGCAAGGAGGTGGGGATGAATGCTAAGAGCAAAACTGGAAACGATTTGATGAAAACAATTTTCCAAATTTGGCAAAACTATTAACCACGCTACGTTAATTTCATTAGCAAGTCTGTCTTTCTTGTTTCGGTGACCGTGTTTCATCCAAAGACACTAAGTGTCTCTATATATATGTATATGTGCTGGCCATTAAATGCGCTAATTAGTTGGTCAATTAGCGTATGCTTACCGGATTGTTTTTGGCTCTTTGTTTGGAGGAGTTCGCAGGAGGAGCGAGGGGCTGGGTCGCCATCGCAGTCACCACCATCATCATCATCATCGTCGGACGTCAGCGGCTCGATCGGCCGCCCAACTGTCGCCACATTAATAAATCAGTTTAAATTAATTCAGTTGACAGCTTTTAGTCAATATTGTTGATAAATTGTTTTCTCTTAATTTCCGTTTTTTTGGTTTTGGCTTTGGAAACCTGCAGCTGTTGCCAAGGGGCGAAGCTTTGAGTGCTCATTAACAGCATTTGAGTTTCGTTAATTAGCTAATTTTGGTGCCATTCTCCTACAGGACACTTGCTGCAGTTACCTGTTCATGTTTTTTGTATAATTTATCAATATAAATTAAAATAAAATACTAAAAAAATTAAGATAATAAAATATCTAAAGATTCTTCTAAGAAGTTCCTCTTGAATTGGCTGTATCTTTCATATTAAAAGCTTTCCTTTTATAAGGCATCCTTTTAAAATTTACAATATATATATCCTGCCATAAGTAAAACCCTTTAATTGTTGCATTTTTAAATTTAAATTTGCTTTAATAAACTATTAATATTATTCATGATTTTAATTACAATTTTGGTTCGTTAAAATCCGTAGTAACGAATAAAAATCTTATTTGAAAAAAACACTACAACTGCTCGCTTTTTCTGGTCTCGCTGAGTATATCGCTCCAGGACATGCTGAACACATCCTCCTGATCCTCTTGATCATCCATCTGGGAGCTCTGCTCCCTCTCCGACTGAGCATTCTCGAACTCTGCCAGTTTTTTTAAACGTATGTCCATGCGACGTTCGAGTTCATCCGTACTGCTGGGCTTCCTGCTAAGGGGCATCTCAGAGTGGTAAATGGAGGACTCACTGCCCATGCGTGGTGATCCCTCTGGACTGGTTGGAGTTTCCCAGGCACTGAGATCACTCACACTGGCTGCATAATGGTCGGAAGTGGCCTCAAAATCACTGACTGACAAAGGAGCATCGCCAGCAGCTCCAAATCCAACTTCTTCTCTAACTACCTTTCCTCCCAAAACTGCTCGTACTCCCTTGTCACCTAGTTTCATTCCACCACTTGGCACCTTCTCCGGATCTGGACACAATTTAATCTCAAGCAAGCGACCGCGACACTTGAGCTTCTCCACCTGGAGCAAGCAAATCAACTCCTCCCGAGAGCTCATCTCCACATAGGCGAATCCCTTGGGACGCTTTCCCTTCTTGGGCACAGTCAAAGTAAGAATCGAGAAGTGGGTGAGCACCTGGCTTAGCTCCTTTTCAGAGCACTCCATTGGCAGATTGCTCACTATGGCCACAAATGGCGGATGCCGTGGCACTTGGTCCTCTAGATTCGGAGTCTTGACCTCCAATGATAAGTCAGACTGGGATTTCTCTCTATCGCCTTTGTAGTAATAGAACTCGGCTTCATCCTCGCAGCTGGTCTGCACTTGGGTGACGTGCAACATGGCCTCCAGGCCTTGATTCGGTTCCCCACCGGAAATTGAGGAGGCGGAAGGAGAGCTAGCAAACGGCATCTTTGGCCGGGAACCCCGTGCTGACTTAGACATCTTGTCACAGTCAGGGGTCAACGGAAAGTAAAATAAAAATATATAATTATTTTTTCCAAAATAATGCTGTCTGCTTTTGATAGGTTTGAATTGGAACACTGTTTAGGCTTTTGAGGTAAAGAACAAAGGCTATTTAGATTATGTTTTGGAAATACAAAAAATGTATAGGATAGTTCCTTATTATTAACAAGCTTTCAAATATTCCAGAAAATCTATTATAAAAATTTGCAGCCATATTTTGAAGCTGGAAAAATTATTACATACATTTGCAGGTAATTTTTGAAGGTGGAAAATATATTACACAAGTTTTCAAGAATATTTTGAAGCCTTTTAATATGTTTAGCCTTCTTATTTTAAGATATCTCGACTTTGCCCTTCCAGTTTTATCTGTTGGTTGTTCTTTCGATAAAAATATTTTAATATCAATGTCAAAAATAGCAAAATTAGCAGATTATTTTTAAACTAACAGACTTATAAACTGGTTTATAGATTTTGGTAGCCTTTGCTAATTATTTTTTGTCAACAAAAGGCTAGACAAAACAAATTAATTAATATAGATAGCATAAGGTAAGCATTTGGAAATTTGCACAGACCTACAGCTGACTTACTAAAGTCTTAAGAAATATATTTACATTTATTTATTTAACTAAATTTATGTATGATACATTTTTAATTGTGTATTCTTTAGTATATATTATTATTTGCATAATTTTCTTATATTATATTTCCTAGCTATTCTTAAATACCAAATGCCTTTTGCTTCTTTCAACTTCTATATGTTCTTAGTTCTTTGTAGGCTTCAGCGGAGTGGCACTTGAAATATTCCCAGGCCGCGATCTCGTTCCACCACACACTCCTTCCAGTCCGGCCAGCACCTGCCACAGAGTCTCCGCTTGGATACACAGGTAAATGCCAAGGTTCGTGGAGCTGAGCAGGCCAACACCAACTCGCAGAGCTGGCTGGAAAATATCAAAAGTTCAGCAAACAAATGGCAGGGAGTTGAGTTCGACTTTGAGTTTGGCTAATGCACGGATTGTGTCGTTTCTGTTTGCTGTTTTGTTAGTTTTTTTTTTTTTTGTTCACTTGGGACAAGGGGTCTCCTCCACATTAGGCAACTTGGAAACGGGCTACACCCATATTCCGTGGAAAATTGGGTGCGTTAGCCAAACACAAACTAAGGTAAACTGATAAAAATCATGGCCTGCAGCATGAGTGCGCGCGAGTACGAGTGGAGTTTTGGGCCAAGTAACCGGGAGAGTGGCCAAAAGGGGTCCCAAGCCAGACCACACCACAGCACACACTCGGTGAGTACGTGTCTGAAGTTGGCCGGGGCATTAGGACAGAGACAGGCTAAAATATTAGGCCAATTATATTTCAAAAATCTACATGACGATGATGTTGACGATGGTTGGGTCATCCATAAGCCTGGGTCTAGGGAGAAGATACAGTGAGGAAAATTATGAGGAAAAAGATTTTACCAACCAGTAAATTATGGAGAAGGTAGAAAATATGAGAACATATAGAAAAAGGAACTTAAATATCTTTATGGTTGGCTAAGGATTTCTAGAATTATTAATTATATTATAATACATAACATAATTTTACATTATTTTCCCCCAGTGCCTGTACAGTACTTGCTTACGAAGGAAGCGTCAAGTGGCCTTCGCCTCCACGCTGGATGTATCTTATATCTTGATGCGCTCGCCCTGGAACGTGCACGGGCATAAGTCTGGTATCTGGTGTCTGGTGTCTAAAGGGAGACTCTCTCGTATCTTGCATCTAGGATCGCCACCATCTGCAGCAACACGGAATTTTCGTCTTTGCTTAATTTCTTAGGAAACTCTGAATGAACTCGGTGGGCTGAAGGTGCAGCAAAGGTAATTAATTTCGAGGATTAGGCATCTGATTTTGGCCCGATGTCTCCACCTTTCCCCATCATTCTCATATTGAGGGGTTGGACAAACACGTTCAGGGATCTTATCTGAGCCCATCTCGATGGCTCTGGCTTACACTCTGCTTCTCTGCTTCTAGTTTTTGGGTCAACACATTGAGATTCATAATTGGATATCGTGTGTATGGCTCCATTAAGTGTAAACAACTCGAGTTTTAAGGTGTGGTTATGCTTTGGGAAATTGAGAATAAATACATGTAATGGAAATATAATTAAAAGATTTTTGGCAAATATGTATATGTTTAAGCTCTAAAAAAATATAAATCGTGAGGGAGAGCTAGAAAATGGGTTAGTTTCTTTTGAGAAATATTTAAACCTCTAGAAATGAACTTATTAAATAATTGAATATGATTTTCCATGCCTTAAATTTATATGATTATGATTTAAGAAATGTAATTAGGAACAACATAAAATTCCCCAAATGTCCCCTCAAAATAGGAACCAACAAAGAGTTTAATTTCCAGATTGTTTTCGGTAATTGCTTCCATTCAAGTTAATGGGAAATATTAAACAAACAAACCACTAATTATAATACCTAATCAGCGCTTTCTTTCGCCTCTATTTATTTATTTTGACGAAAATACACACACTTCCCCAACCGAAAACCAAAAACCAAATCCGAAAACCAATGCAAAGCACACACCACAAGCACACGGCAGGAGGAGTAGTGTTCCACATGACAGCGTGAATAATTTGTCACCAATTGACGGGGGCCGTGGGGGAGACCTGAAAAAGGGGGCGGTGGCAGAATGAAAACCGTCATCAGGTAAATGCAATTAGCCCCGACTCGGCTTTGATTGATGTATTTCGAATGAGCTGCGCCAGGAAAATTAATTAGCTTTAAATTATGTAGCTACCCCGAGAGCTGGAGCCGGAGCACACCCAAAGAGCGTTCCCAATCTGTCCAAGTCTCGATTAAGCCACCTTATTAATTAACCAGAATGCCTCGAATGGAGCAATTATTAAATAGCAAATAACCACAAAGAACCATATATAAAACCCGTTAGGGCTCGTACATATACCCATGAAATATAATCTGCACTTAATTTAATCAGGAATAAAGGCCTCGAATATGAAGTCGAGTTAATCTTTCATTGGTGATTTTATTTTCCAGCTGAATGGACTTTGGGAAAATGCAAATCTAGGCTATGTTATTGTGGGGTTTCCTTGGGCCAACCCTCGTTTCTATCTAATCTTTATGGCCATCATCGCATCATAGATGACTTCTCCCGGTATTATTCACAGCTGGGAAATATAAAATGGGTAAAGGGAAATCAGGAGCGACGCCCCAATGAGTTTTCCCTCTGACAAATGCACGGCCTGAGCAGGCTTGAAATGTGGAAATTTATCAATTGGAGAGCAGGATTTTTCCACAGAAATATATATATATATAAAATGACTTTGGCCACGGTTATCAATAACCAGGCATCGATATTTTATGAAAATTGATACGCCAACCCCCGTGGAGTGTGCGGTGTGCGGGGGGGTAGGAAAATAAAAATAAATAATAATGGCCATTATTACAGTTTATCCCATGCCGAATATAGTTTCGCCTGGCTGTCCCACTGTTTGGATAGCGTCCTTTGAGTCCTTTCGGCTGCCACGATGCCACTCATAAGCGAACTAATCCGTCAAAATTTATTGCCACCACCGAGGGGAGCCACTGTCGAGCCAATTGATAACGTGCGTGTGAAATTTATCAAATAAATTGAGGCCATAAATGTCAAAGCTGCGCATGATTCATAGACAGACAGCCGGGGAATCTCCTTATTAGCCAGCAGCTTCCGCTTTTGGCCCAGGACTCGAGGAGTCAAGGAGTTTTTCGTGGCCAGTCAGAAGTCAATCCGACATTGGATTAGCTGACAAATTTTCGGTAATTTCCAAGTGGGCGAATTATTCGAGGTCGTATTTATTCGAATCCCATTAGTTCTAAGCTGGATGCTTATGAATAACTCTAATGTATGATGTAATATTTCTTAACTCATGAGTACTTGTGATTATTCATTTTTTATTTCTTATTTATTAACAAATTCTTGAGATTAACTTTTTATTTCAGGATTTCATTTGGTTTTAAATACTCAGTTATTATTCTTCATTATTTATTATTCAAGATTATGATTTTAATTTTCTGCTAAGTAGGATATCTGTAATTTTAGAGTTCTAAGTCTTTTATTACAAATATATTGAATTATTTTCTATAATTTTAGGGTTAAAAATCTTTGTTTAAATATATTATTAATATTTTTGGGGCCTTAACTTAATTTTATTTATATTTTTAAACCAACAAAAAATGTTTTCTGTGATTCATTACTTTCTGTAACTTTAGGGTTATAAATATTTTGCTTAAATCAATTATCATTCAATATTATTCGAGTCTTGGTTTAATTTTATTTATATTTTTCTGAAATTAATTATTTTTTGTAACTTTAGGGTTATAAATCATTATTAAAAATGTTTTTTTTTTAATTTTTTGGGCTTTAGTTTAATTTTAATTATAATATTAAAAAATAACAAGCTGGATAATTACAAAATGTAAGCTTGCCTAAATTCCACTTAAGCCATTCCTTTGTTTATAAATTTAATAATAAAGTTTTTCTCAGAGTATATGAATTATTCTCAATTTGTATCATTAACCTTTTAAATTTCCAACCTTTCGGTAATTTTTTTGTTAACAAATTTAAATGTAACATTTTTTTGCACATACTCAGATTAAAAACCCATCAAATGTTAAGCCCCAAAATTACGATTTGCATTCAGCATTCAGCTGGCGAAATTTCACCCACTTCCTTTCCCACCTCCAAGCCCCATTTCCATCACCATTTCCATTCCGATTCCCATTCCCAGTCCCACTCCCACCATTACGCGGCGTAATCAGAAAGCGTAGAGAGCAACCGGAGCTGGGATCTGGGCTTTGGATTTGGGTTCGGTTCGGTTTTTTGGGCTCCAGTTAGAGTTCGAGTTCCAGTTCAGTTCCGCGTGGCCATCATTATTCAGAATTTAGTTTACTTTTTTGCAGCTCCTCTGACGCTCCGCCGACGCTCTGTGTCTCTGCCACTCTGATTGCATATGAAAGAGGTGAACGCTTTTTCACGCTATTATTAAATTTGGTTATTTCGCTGGGATTTGGCGCGGGAGCGAGGTGAAGGCCCCCGAGTTGCCGGGTAATGACAATGCACGATGGCACGCCCTGATGGAATACCAATTGGACGAGTGAGAGAGAGACACTGAAAGAAAACGGGGAGAAGTTTCTTGGAAGAGCGGGAAAATATGTAGAATATTTTAGACTATTTACTATAATTTATATGTTTTAAATTTTATAAAATTATTTTGGCTTACGATTTGTCTGAAACACAGGAATCAAAAGTGTAAGCCAAATTACACAAGTGTGGCTGTAATTAGCATTCTTGCAAATTACGAATAATAATTAGTAAATTATTGACTAAACTCACAATAATACAAGCAAAAAAAAATAATAAAAATTGAAGAAAATCGAATATAATATATAACAAATCTTTTGTATTTCCTCTGCCCTGCCCTTAAACTACCATAGACACCCGAGAATAAATTCACAAAATCAGTATTTGTATTTAAGGATCTAACAGAATTGATTCGCATTTATCCTTCTGGACAAAAAACCCCTCATGAGGCAGCCTAATGTATTCCACCTTTGTCTTGGGGGGACGGGACTCTCGCCCGTCCATCCTAATCCCAACTAATACGCCGGCGGCCCAGACAATCGCCACAAATCGGGCAGCATACACAGGCAATCGTTGTAAACTAAAAAGCGCTTCCAACTTTGACATAATAAATAGCCCGGCAATGCGGACAGGGGGCTGGGAATGGAACGGAGCTCTTAATAAAAGTCAATTGCCAAACCCACGCCATCCTGCTCCTACTCCTTGGGCTGGCCATTTGAAATTTTAATAAAAAGTCCTTTTATCGCACTTAGAAGGCCATTTAGTAAGCTAAATTATACCCGAGTATTATCCGGACCAGGACCAGGACCAGGACGAGACCGGAGCCGGTCCTTTGTCGCCCCGAAAATCTCAATCCCAATACTGAAACCCGAAATCGTAGTCAAATTGGCCATGTTAAACCGCAGAGCAGTTTGGGCCTTGTTGTTGTTGACCCGACTTATCTCTCTCTGTTTCTTCTGGCCGAAACGTAGCCGGAGCCGGGGCCGTACCACACCGCACCGCACCGGCAACGTAAACTTGCCACAAATTGGCCAACTTGCCGCTGCTGCTGCTGCTAGTGCCTGCATAAGTCCAATTTATTTTTGGTTTTTTACATCAAAGCGAAAACAAAAAGGCTGCAAAACCAAATCGAATTAAGCTTAAATCTACATAAGCTTTTTCTCTCTCTGTGCCGGTAAATGTGCGGCATCGAGCGGTGTGTGTGCCGCAAAACGGTGGTACAAATTGTGGAAAACTGACTATTAAAAATATAAGTAAATTTAAGGGACGATTTTTAGAGGTTATTTTAAGGATGTAAATTTCATGGAAAATATTTTCCAATATTTATTTAAGCTTAGTTCAGTGTTTAATGATTTAATTAGTTAATTTAATAAATTCTACTTTATTTTATACAATAATCACAGTACTTCGAAATATTAATACACTTCAGGGTTTTTTAAAGGTTATTTTAAGACTTTATATTTTGTTAAAATTATACTTTAGTAATTTTCTAAGCTTACTTAATTCTTAATATATTTCTTAGCCACTGGTATTCTAATTACATTATTTTTTAACTACCTGTAATCTTCTTTTTTTATTTTATACATTAATCCCAGTTACTAAAAATTCTCTCTCTCTTAAGAAACCATTTTTTTTAACCCCTTAAAGTTGTAGCTATTTTGTGTATTATTTTATTTTGTATTTAACCCATAGCTTAACCCACTGTGGCCAGAGTTTCCTGATCGTTCCTCTGCCTTTCGGTCCATTTGTTTGCTCTGGTTGCCGCTGTTGTTGCCGGGCATGAATTACATTTCTCTTTGCATTTTCCCCGTTGTTGCTGTTGCTGCTGCTGCTGTCGGTCGGTCGGTCGTTTCCATTTTTATTTTGGTTTTCCTCTTTTTTTTCTAAATGCTAATTTATGGGCATGTGTTGCCATTTGGTTGCCGTTGGGTAATTTTAGTGCCCACCAAAACACAGAACACACAAAACCCCAAACACACAGAGGCAGCAGCAGCAACATCGGAGTGAAGCCCGACCCGAAACAGGAAATGCAGCAAGCGAAATAAAAAGTGAAGTAAATTGCATATTTATGAATCTGTCAATTGTTTATACTTTTATGCATTCGGCATTTTGTGGGGCCAGACTATTGTTGCTGTTGCTTTCACAGAATTTTCCCAAGTTGTTATTTGCCTGCTTGTACGCTGATTGTTGCTGTTCTGCTTTAATGTTGCAATTGTGGCACTGTGAAAATTATAATAAATATTTCAAGTATCTCAAATTAATATAGAAAAATGTTTTTATTAATTAAACATTTTTTAGTTTTGATTTAAATATATTTCGGATATATTTTAAATTAGTTTTTGGCTTGTAAATAATATTTTAAACATTAAATACCTAATTCAAATAAGTTGTTGTTATTATTCTTGTACAAGTAACTTTCCTTCTTATTTCCTTCTAATTTCTCATACAAAATAAATAATTTTCAATAAAGTTTTATACAATTATAGGCCTAGGTAGTACTAAATTTTTTCAATATTTTTTTCAGTGTCCTGCCACGCCCCCTTTTCGGTTCCACGCCCCTCATAACATATGATTCCATTACCATTTTCGCATTTCGGCTCCGTTCTGCTTCTCGATTGTGTTGCTGCCGTTCTTGCATGAATTGCAACTGCAATTGCAACTCCCCCGCTGGCTCCCTCCTCCTTACACCCTTACACCCTACTGACCCCTGCTCGCCTCCTATTCAACCCCCTCAACCTTCTCCTCCGGTCGACAGACAAAACAAACGCATTATAACGAAATGTTGGCAAAAAACAAAAAAAAAACAACAAGAACACCGAGAAAACAACGAAAAGAAGACGAGGAAAACTTACACCTATTTCCTGTAGATGTCCGTTCGTGCATACACTGTGAGAAACGCTGGCCGGGGGTAATTTTTCTCACAGCGGCAAGCTTCAAAGCGTGACACTTCCCTGGGTCAGCTTGAGTAATTCGTGGAAACTAACCGCCAAAAAACAGATTTTGCTGCTATCTGACATCATCTTTTGAAATAAAAAGGTTAAGCGAGGTTTAATTTTTAAGAATTTACATATAAACCTTGACATCTATCTGAGGGAACTGCCGGGAATTAGGAAATGAACATGACTAGATAGTGGCATTCTTTAGGAAAGCAAAGAAATCTGGCATAGTCTCTTGGAGATACTTTATGGGGCACTTTTAGTGATACATTTAAAGTTGCCTTTAGAAATACTTACGGATATACTTATTATAAATAAATGTAGTGCTTCTTTAGATACATCTTAGAGGTACATACCTTTAAAGATACTTTTAGATATACTTTTACTGATAGTCTCGCAGTGCATGCAATAAACTTAAATCAATAAACAAAACAAAAGAAAACAACTTCCATTGTCTGCCCCCCGTGTGCTGCCCTTTGCCGGTCCGGTTAGGTTCTGTTTCCCATTTGAAGTGAAGGCATTAAATAAGTCGAAAGGTATAAACACAAGCTGGCAAACAAATAAGGCCGAAAGCGAGACCGGGACTGGGACTGGGACCGGGACCGGAGTAAATGGTTTGGCATTGCCAAGGGAAATGGAAATGGCAATGCCAGAGACACGGCAGCAAAAACCGTCGAAATTCCTTCACAGAACATTTATTTTCGGCTGCCTTTCGTTACACACATTGATTTCTGGGCAGTAAAGGTACTGGGAATACTGGGGAAGGTACTGGGAAAGGTACTGCCACACACACGCGATGCAATAAACTTGAAAAAGGTAAATTGCTGAACATATTTTGTATCTTCCAGATACCACAACTGGCACCCGAAACTGCAGCGCCAGCAACTCAAACGCACTGAGCCAAGAAAACAAAACTGGCCAAGAGGCCAGGTCACAAAAAGTATAAGAAATCCAGTGACAGGAGGAAAACCAATATGAAGATGCCAACCTGAGTGGAAGCGTTTCTTTAGTTTCTGTCCCTAGTTTTTATATTTATGCACTTTTTACCCTCTCTCTTCACCCTGACACAACTTTGGCACCCAAACAGCTGCTGGCTGCTGGTAAATACTATATTTTATTGTTCCAGCAGCAACCTGCAATCGCATATGGACAATTGGATGGGTATCAGATAATCTTAGGGGGTCATAAGATATCAGAGTTATGGGGGTTGAGATATATGGCAAGGGGAGTAGGAAAAAGAGCAAGTTGAATTCTATAAAATTGGGAAAATTCAAATGGAGTTGAATTAGCTTGAGCCTAGTAAAACTCCAATAAATATTTATATCTTGCATTGCCACCAACATTTAAAAACCTCCACAATGTCATAATGTAGTTCTACTAAAATATTCCACATAAATGAACTTAACTTATTACATACATGAAACTAATGATCAGTAATTAAATAAATGTTTTGCAATAACTTAGACAAGAAATTAGTACAACTCGAACACATAATAATATCATTTACTCTTTTACAATTTAAGAAATCAACAAGTGGTTTAGTAGTGTTCTAAATAATTATTAAATTAACTAGCTACTTATTATATAAATGAAATATATATTATATTTTATTTCTATACATTTAATTATAAGCTGGGCAAGAACTCAATTCCTCCATACGAGTACATATTAATATCTTCAACTCGATTATCATTTAAAAATCCCCATAAAGGCATAATGTAGTTCCACATAAATATTAAATTAACTGGCAACTTAATTCAATTAAAGTGCCGCCTGGAATTATCGGGGTGATCTCTGGCTTAACCAGCCTTAACAGGTTGCATAATGTAACTGCTATTTTTAGCAAAAAAAAAAAAAATGGAAACCCGTTTGCCGCGGTGTTGGCCCTTATCTTAGCGCTTAAGCAAAGACAGACAAAAACGTGTCCTGCCGCTGTTACACTCCTTGACCGCACACACATTTATATATTTATATATATAAAGATATATATTTGTATAGAAAGGAATCCGCAATGCGGCAGCCAAGGGCTGACGGCTGAAGTTGGAACAACTGACTATCTACGACAGCAATTCATTGTGGATACTCATTAGCAGCAGGTAAACACATTTCTGGAACATTGCTTTTAATTAGTAAAACAGACGCCCGGTGTCACGGGTTCAACAAAGTAAACCAAACGGAAGGGCCGCCTTTCCGTTTGTCCGTCTGTCCGTCTGTCCGCCAGTCACCCTGTGCCTTTTTAATTGCAAGAACGTCAAAACATTTACCAAATTAACGCAATCCAAGTTCAACTAAATTGTTCGTGGCCAAAAGAAAAACCACCAAAAAACACGAAACGCGGAGGAAAGACGCTAAAAAAGAAAATGCTGCCCCCTGCGAGGGAGAGGAAAAAACAATGCTAAATGTCCGTCAATAGATTGCAGTCACTGTGCGGGGGAGAGTTTCCGACTCTTATCAGATAAACCTGCTCTAATTTGTGTACACTTAGTCAACTGAACGAGGACGAATGGGAAGTGGAAATGATAGTTGGACCTGCTACATATATATCCACATATATAAATACGTATCTATATATACATATGTATATATGGGATATATAATGAGTCTCAGCTGGTGGACAAGGCAGTGAGCATAGCAAATCACCCTGGTGAAGGAAATGCTTTTTTCTGTTTTCATTTAATTTCACTTTGAGTCGCAAATCGTTTTTTGTTGTATACCCTTTTCTTTTAGGGGGCATAGGGAAAATGTGGGGGATCAGGGGGATACATCCTAATCCTAAAAAGGTGTTATAAACTAAAAATAATAATCTGCAAGGGAATTTCAAAATTTTCCTTGCATACTTTTAGACACATTTTTAAGGGGTTTAAAAGCCCGAGTGATTTCTAAAGCTGCTTAGTATAAATAAAAGAAAATTAAAAAGATGATAGTTAGAGTATTAAATGTATTTATACTCTCTCCAGAAATCCCCTTGCTTTCTATTTCTTTCCGGCATCCAGCCGAGAGTGAGTGTGTATCTGGGTGCGTTTTTTGTCGTCTTCTTCGTTCTTTCTTTATTATTTTATTGTTTTTTTCTTCGCTTTTTTTTCGGTTGATGTAAAGTGTAATATATTTTTTCGGTTCTTTGCAGCGGACAGATACATTTAAAGTCATTCAGTGCAGATATCCAAGGCGCAAACACACACACACAGCTGGGAGGAGGGGGGTTCCGGAGGTTGCGGGGTCAGTGGATCGGGGAGCGTAAGAGACAGCAACGAATTAACTACAAACGACTACACATTAATGCCAACTTAACAACAGAAGCCGTCCAAGCGACAGGCCGAAACGATTTGAAGGGAAACGGAAGGGGCGGTGTGGAGGGGAAAGGGCAAGGTGTGAGGCAGGGGGGTGGAAAAAGGGAATGGCTGCCGGAAGGGAGAAAGGGAAGGTGCAGAAAAGCAAAAGGAAGAGACGATGGACAGCATAAAATACCAGAAGCTAACGACTGCATCTAGAGAAATATTTCATGTTTTTAATTTTTTTTTTTAATTTTAAACTTTAATTCTAATTGGGTTTAAGTTTATAGTGAAAAAAACTGCAAAAGGCTTCTAAATCTCTAATAGTAGTGACCAAAAGTATGCTATGATTTAAGTAAAACCTTAAAATCACTTCTGTAATATTTTGAAGCTTAGTAATATTTTGTAGCTTACTTTTGGATGTCATATTAATTTATTTTAAATCAATATTCAGTGGAAAAGTATTTATTTTACTTTTAAATATTTTGTAAGATATTTTCTACAATTTTTGAATTTTTGTAAATCCCAAAAATCATTCCTAAACTCAAAATAATACAGATCGTCATGCATTTATTATTTTCAGTGCACGAACGGATATACGAACGACTGAAGCTGCTTGACAAACCGAGGGTGTGAGGCAGAGATCCACCAGATACGGATACAGATACGAGATACAAGATACGACCCTGGACATGGTCACGGGCATGGCTAAAATACAATATATTATGCGTGCGTTGCCTCTTTTTTCCCTGCTCTTTTTTCACTTCTTTGGCCTGGCAACAGAGTAGCAAAGGCACCCCAACTGCTTGGCATTCTTCAAAATTAACATACCACGAAAAGTACACAAAACAAAAGAAGTGTTTGCCATGTTACTAGATGGATGGATGGATGGATGCATGCCCCAACTCTTGGAGAACAAGTTACTGGGAGCTGCGGACAGCTGACGGCCGGTGGATCCGATGACCATGTCCAAGGTACTTAACATATGGCCGAGATTTGCTCAGTTCAGTGGGTTGGGTCTTCCGTATCATAAGGGGACTCATACAGAGGTGAGGAATTTCGTATCACGTCGGGGTATTTTTTAATATAAACTATTGAGCCTCTTGAGACTTAAAGTTTTATATCTTAATATTAATATGTATTCCTATTATACCATTTCCTTCTTGCGAAACAAGACCCATTCACTTGGATCCAATTAAAGTTGCAACTCTCCGTCAGCCTCGAGAATCCTTAGGAAGACTGGGCACAAACATTGATGGGAGTTTCCACAAGAGGAAGCCACAGAATGCTTTGACAACATCAAGGACGATGATGTGATGGCTCCTCCGCCTCGGTTCAATTATAGGAAATTGCGCAAATCCTTCAAACTTTTGCCTAGCCCAATGACAAAAGTTGGACGTGGCCCTGCCGCGTTGCCATCTTATTAGCGCTCCCTCGACTTTCCAGTGACACTAATCCCGCTGCAAGTTGCCTGCACTTCAGCTTCAAGTTGGCTGCACATAAGCCGGCGCTGATCCACCCGAAAATAAAAGCGAAACAAACAGGCCAACAAAAGCACCAGCAAACGGCCACAAAACAGGCCAACGTCGATGCCGATTGCGAGTGCGATTCAGATACCGATTTGCGATTGCCATTGCGCAGCTCCTCGTGGAACAGATTAAATTCCAAATTGTTTTTCATGGCCCGACAGACAGTCAGACAGCCACCGAAGAGTCCTGACTTGTCCTCCATCCTTCCCTGAATTTTCAGAAAAAAAAGGGGCCCAGCGAAGGAAGGCTCCGAGCCCAGGCTAATTCCCGCATGCAATGAAAACAATTTGTATTTTACGCTTTTTATTCCGCACCCTGTACGTGGCAAGTCCCCAAAGGTATACGGGTGTATCTTTTTCTCTCTTAAAAAGTGGTAGGGGTTTTAAAAAATATATATATATAAGAGATATAAATTTATATTGAAGAAGACTGACATCTTCAGGGACTACATTGCGGAACATATTAAGCTATCATTCTTATCATTCTTTACAGAAGTATTTGATCCCAGTTAATTGTAAAAATACTCCTTAAGAAATCTTCAAGGGATTTATACATCTTTAGTTAGAACTTGAATTTATTTTAAATATTTTATTTATTTTCTTGATATTAAATAACTTGAAAGTTCCTAATATAACATTTAGATTGTTATAACATCATTAATCAGTGTATTGATTCAAAAGATACATTTCAATGTCTCTCCGTTATAGTAATTACTTTTTACTTTTATTTCTTAAATATCTATCTATTTTTATATATTTTTTAAATAAATTTTTACAAAGCTAAGTAATTGAGTATACTTTTGTTGTTGTAATTATTACTTGGTAATTTTTGTATTTATGTGTATATGTTTTTATTGTTTCTTCAAGGCTAATAAGTAACCTTTTGTTCTTTCTTACTTTTTTATATATGCATGTGTATATTTTTATTGTTTCTCTTATTTTTGTGCCTCGGCAAGCGTTGATTTTATCAAGCTTATTATATGGGTCGTGGTCGTGGCTGCGGTCTTAGCATCGGGTTGGGGTGCAACCCCTTTTCGGGGTTCTCAAGCCGCTGCAACAACAATGACAAAAAGGCTGCTTTTTAAAGGGATCGGTTGAAGGGATCGCGGATAACCGCATCCAGTTTAAAGGGTACACTGTAAAAAGGAGAACTAAGTATTTTTTAAAATATCAGAAATTATAATTTGGTATTTGTTTGGAAAGCTTATAAAAATATATATATATATATATACATATATAAAGAAAAAACTGTTCGATTTTTATATTTTTATACAATTTCTATACAATTTCTCTGCCTGCAGGACCTCAGCTGGCACCCTGGCCCGCATGTTCCCTCACCGGCAAGACCCTTTGGCTGGCGATGGTGCCCCGCAAGTGCAATGCAGCGCGAAATTCCACTCATTTTTTAACAAGTTCTCAACGCTTTTGTTGCACAACAATGCGAAGGCTGAGGGACAAGGGACCAGGTACCAGGGAGAGAAGTCAGTGGCAGAGGGACGCGGGTATGGACAGGGACTGTGGCACTTCATATCATAAACTTAAGTACCAGCAGCGATGGAGAAGACAACGACATCGCCTCCACTGCGTCCCTCATGGCTTGCCTCAGTTTTGTGCGTAGTCCCTTACCTTTTTGTTTTCAGCTGAAAGGTAACCAAGGGCAGTGATGGCAAGAGGAATATAGCTAAATTTCGAAGGTTTTATTAATTAAATCAATTTTAAATAAATGATTTAATTCAATTTAGGCCTAGCATTAATTTTCTGGGTAGTAAATTGATTAAAATAAAGTAAAATAACTCTGATAACACACTTTATTCATGGTTAACTCAAGGAAATTAATTTAATTTGCTTTCTAAATGCGGTATTGGTTCTATAAATTAAATTTCAAGATTGTGGAGCTTAAAAATATTAAAAAATTACTGATACTATAAATTCTTACTTTGAGAACTATTTTAAATTTGTAAAGCAAAGAAATTATTTTAATTATCTTAGTTAATGAAGTTTGGACATTTGCAGCTTTAAAAAAATATTTAAAAATTACTTTAACTATAATTGTTTCCTTTAGAAATTCATTTTAATTTTTATAAATTTTTGTAGTTCTCAAAAAACCTTCCATTAGCCATCACTGATCGCAAAGTAACCCAAGAGCCAGCATAGTTTGCCAACGTCAGCGTTGGCTACCGGAGAGCGGCTGCTACCGCTTTCGGTGCTCGTTTTGGTTTTGGTTTCGGTTCTGATGATGACATTGACAGTGCCCCCTCCTCCGTCCCGCTGCACCTCTCACAATCAGCTGTTGCCGGCGGAGACGGGCAGCTCAAAGAGTTACCTACGGGCACTTAGAATGTTTTGGCACAATTAAAGCTGCTGGTCGCCTGTCTCGCTCAGCTGACGTTGTCGGGTGTCGTCAGTGTCTCCATGGCTGTGGTTGGCCTGTTCTTATTTATTTTCTTATTTTTCTCGTATTTTTTCTTACGTTTGGTTTACCTTTTTTGTTTGTCATGAAGCCGCACTGTGGTTAAGATCAGAGATCTGCAAGGCAAAGATCAAAGAGATCGGGAAATAAATAGGCTGGCTGTGGGCTATAAATAAAACTGGAAACATTGTGAAGAATAAGAAACATATCCACCATTCTAAAAGTCTACTAAAAATATTTAAATGTAAACTTTACTGAATATGAAATTAAATCAAGCAAATCAAAAATATAAATAAAACTCTTGAAATAAAAAAAACTTGCAACTTTCCCAAACTCTTATTTAACTTTTCATTACATATTAATTTTAAAATCTCTAGAATCCCTTGCCATTTTAATTGGTTTCAACTATAGTTATCTGATGCGATCCTCGGAATCAACTCTTTTTGGCCAAACGAGCTCTGCGGTATCCCCTTGGGCCTTGGGACCCAGTGTGCATTGTCATTGTCCCATCAGCGTTTTGCTGTCGCTGTCATTATTGTTTGCTTTCTTGCTGCTGTCGGTTTTTGTAACCTTAGAACTTCTCAAGTTGTTGCTGCCTTTCTCGCAGCCTTTGTAAATGGGCATAATACCGGAAACCCGCAGCACAACAGCAGCGACAGTCGACAGTCGGTCCGATCGACAGACTATATAGTAACCAGGCAGCCAAGCGAACAAGCGACCGACTGATACTCGGTGCCGACAACAGCTGAGAACAGGCACTGGGAAAGAAATTACTAAACAAAAATAAGTTTAATATTAGGAAAATATATAATTTATATATGGTATAATATGGATAATAATATATAAAACATATAATAATTTTTAATAAACTTGAGATGAGTTTAACACACAATAGACCTATAACTAAACTTTTATTTAAAGAGTGTTTTAATCAATTTGAATCCTGAATCACAGGTTTGTCAGGCTCTTATTTTTTTCTGTGTGGAAAAATGGAGCTGGAGTTGGACGTAGGAACACAGGGAGATATAGGGACTTGGCGAACGCAAAGGGCAAGGTTGAGGATGAGTCCCTTGGTATGCGGTTCGAGCAGCTGAGTTCTTGCCGGTGTGGTTCGGTTCGCTCCGCTGCTTCTCACTCATTTCATAACAAAACGCCACAACAAAGATCAAAAACAAGCTGGCTATCCTAAAAAAAGAGTCACGAATAGGGAATACCTTTTAGTAAGTATGAGAAATATTTAAATCTATTTAATATATCTCTTTAACACAGAAAAATCAGATTTTTAAAGAGCATAACCATATTTCTATGTACATAAAAAATGTTCATAAGCTTTATTTTATAAATCGGAAATATAAATATTTGGACTTAAAATGATCAAGAAAAAAAATGTAATCTCTCTAACATAATTTTATTTATTTTGGTATTAATTTAGTAATCATTTTAAGGACTTCAATTAATAGGAAGAAGCTACTTGAAGGTTTTTAGTTAATTTAATGTGAGACAACATTTTTCTAAAGATCAGGGAGTATCTTTTAATGATTTTTTAGCATTTAATCTACAGATATATGCATAAATATATTTCAAATAAACTTTACTATATTTTTCCTTAATTTTCCAGCCGCTTAACTGACTTTAAGCTTCAAAAAATCAATAGGTATAACGAGCTGCAAGTCGAAAAGACTCTTCCCAGTGCCGCCTCTTGGCCGCCAGTCCCTTTCTCTGACAGAGTATGAAAAACTTGCCGGCGGTTCCGGTGAAAATTCACGTTTAACCGAACAATTAATAGAATCCACTCGACAACTGCACAATTTACAACATTGTGTTCTGTCCACCTACCGGACTCCGCATCCGTCTCTGGCCTGGTCTCTGGCGGTTCTGTTTGTTTGTCTGTAACTGGCAGCATAATTACCACATATTTTCTGTAAGTGGCACGGTGCGAAGTTCCCATTTAGCCCGGTCTAGAGTCTCTTGGCCACTTCCCAGACCGCCGCTGCGGCCACGGGAAATGAGATTCATTCTTGGCGTTTTTCCCTCAAACACCGGCCTTTTGTTTTCCGCAGCATTCCGAAAATTTTCCTCCACTGGTGGTATGATCAGCACTTGAATCTGTTTCGAGGAGCTGGGAGCCGCCCTGGAAAAGCTGGAGAAAAACAATTCACTTTGTTCTGGTCGATGATACTTGTCGGTTTTATCCGCTTAATTAAATAATGGGAGATTACCAAGGGAATTTCATTTTTATTTAAAGAGATAGAGATGTATAAGTTAATTATTTTAGAAAGTCTGAGGAATATTTTAAAGCAACTAATTTGGGAAATATATAAAAATTGTTTACATATGAAAAATTTTAGATATTCAACTAATTATATTTTTTATGATTTCATTTTGTGTTTAAATTAAAAGGAAAATAATCTTAAATGTGCTTTAATTTAGGAATTTAAGAATTTACAAGACTTCCCTGTTTTTCCTTCATTAAATAAATATTAAGAAAATCACTGAAAGGTCTTATGTTCCAAAGACATTTATGCCTAACCCTTTTCAATAACCAAATAAATTAGTTTCGGATATAATCACTAGTGTCTTTTTAAATGGAACTACATATGTATAGTTACCTAATTCCCTGGGCACCCTTACACAAATCAGTGATTTCTTAAAGTACTAAATTAAATTCAGAACACAGAAACCCCCAAGGGAAATGGATGCCATGACCAATTCTAATTGATTTCATATTTCTGTTTTATTTCCGTTGCTTTGTAGTTTTTTAGTTCTCCGCAAACGCCACACAAAGATCGTTAGCCGATGGCCGAACAACTAATTGATGAGCGTAAAATAAAGGGCCAACTAATTTTTAATTAAAATCGGAATAATCTGGAAGACCCACCGCAACGGATAAGATCTAATTGCCATAATTAATTCTCATATAATTTGGGCGGCGATGGGGACTACTGTTTGCTGTGTGTTTTTTTGGGGGACCATTTACATAATTTCATAATATGCAAATGGATCTCTGCAACGGGGCGAGATCGAAGATAGAAGCCATTAAATCAAAGCTACGGGGGCTTCTCCAAAAAAACAAATTGCAGATCGGTATCTTTTGATGCGTAATTAATAACTGCAGGAGGGGGAAACAACCAGAGGAGGATCCCAAAAAAATATATGAAGCGATGGAAAGGGAATAATTCCCGGATCTGTAAGATGAGACTCGAAAAAAAGGAAAACTAGCAACCGCAGCGAAGGAAGACAATGGAGGAAGAACCAGGAACAAGTTGTGAGGAAAAGTTGAGTGGAAACCCAGGGAAAACTACCCTGTTGCCCCTGTTTGTTTGTTGTTTTTCCCTGCACCCATTGTCAAGAACCTACCCAACGACTTTATTGATAGATTGCAAGATTCGCCAGGAGACTTCTTCCCTAACAAAAGGCAACAAGTTTACAATTACCTTTTGTCAACGCGGGAAATCCCTTTGGAGAGAAGGTCCGAAATTTGCGTAACAATACGCTTTTCTTTCGCTGATTTAAAGATATTTAATAAAGCACTTTCCCAGGGACACAAAGATCTTCAACCGATGAAAGAAATTATCATTTGCATGATAAAAGTCGCGATCCTTGGAAGGGATCGCTGGGATAAATGGGTGTTTCCCGAGCAATAATAACAAGCTACTGCACCCTAACGATTCACAATTTTCACAACCTGAACCCCCCAAGTTTTTCCACAATTTTTCAATACAAGAGTTTTCTTTTTTTATTGTTGTTTGCTAGCGCAAAATTATGACGCAATTTATAGTTTTTGATTCTTTTGCCGGCTGAGTTTGGACCATTGTTGAGGGATTTTGGCGGAGGCATAACTAAGATTTATTTCCGGCTTTGTGAAATTTACACCGCATGCTACCGGTATAGGTTTTGGGAATCGTTTTCCCTGGCCAGCAGTTGCAGCAGCTGTAAGTTCGGCAAATAAGGCGTTACGGGGCGGTTCGGTTTGAAAAGAACAAAGTTCTCCGTTCTTCTGTGCATTTTTTTACAACGTGAGAATCGGATGGATCAATCCCGCTCAGATTTGAATGGTATATGGTGACGTAATAAAAATGTTTATGACCCTGGCAACCGTCTGTAATCCGTAATCCTCGCATCCAGACAAAAGCTTTTCCTCTTTTCCTTAGTTTTTCTGGGAGCGGCAGCATTTGGCTTGAGTCCCGGTCACGGCAATAACTTTAATCTGCCTTCCATTGATTGCCAGTATGTTCCTGACGACGTTTATGCCTCTAACGATGGATGTGTTTTTGATGTATTTGGTAATTCGGTAAGCTGTTGGGAGAATTATATTCTTTAAAGTCAGGAAAAACCTGAGTCATTAAAATTATTACGGATTTTTTAAAGGCAAATCACTTAAGTGTGAAAAATTAGAGACCTACGTGTTGAAAATCACCTAAAAGGATGGCTCAAGGTATACCATAAAATGCTCTAAATACTAGAAATTCAATTCAATTATTTGTTTTCCCAAAATTTTGTATATTTAACGATTTTCTTTCATTTAATTTAATTCTTAATTAATTTAATTGACTAAAAATTCATTTTTACTAAAATAACACTTGTTTTTTCGACATAGAAGACCCTCCCTGCTTTTTCCATACAATTCCAACTAGAAATATCTCCCATTTTACTTTCCCCCAGAGATTCATCTGCTGAAATAAAAATAAGGAAAAGATGCCATCAGCAAATATGCAAATGAGAAACCATAGTTTCTTATCGCCGAATAAATTGTCGGTCAATAAGCATATGGGTGGGACCTCAAAAAGGCATATCCCGAGGAGTATAACTCATCGCTGGGAATGGTCTGCGGTCTCTGGTTTCTGACAGACTTCCCCGCGGACGCTGATGATGCAACTATATTTCATACCAATAAAATATGAAATATTACGACGAGCGAGTACAAGAAAATAGAAGGAATTTTCGGCCTCGTATCGCTGAAATCATAACTCAACTTGCCCGGCATTATGTAATCCGACACCAGAGCATAAAGTGCACGAGATGTGGCACTCGTTACGTTACGCTCTATGTTAATATTATGCGATAATTTATGGCACTTGCCCGATTTCTGTGTCAACGCGAGCAAGTATAAATAACAAATTTCGGTTTACGACACCGCTGACCTTCGCTGACCCACTACCTCCATCCAATTTGTAGCGAGAATCTCTGGGGGCCACAGATCATTTGACAAGCCGAAGACAACAACGGCCGGCTTTGTTCTCCGTCCGAAGCATTTTGATTTGTGTGCCATTAAATGCAAAGAATATTGGGGGTCACTCAGAAGATTAGAAACTATAACTGAAATCGGGCTACTATATAGCAGAAAATATATATTTGAATTTTATGCTAAGGCATAGTAAATTTATAAAGTGGAGGAAAATACAAATTGTGAGTTATAACAGAGGGCATTTTCTGTAGTAGAATTATCTGTAGTTGTTCTTTTGTAATTTTTCTTGTGTGAAACTAAATTTATAAAGCACTGTAAGCTATTAAAACAAAAAGTGCCACTTGTGAAATTCCCACTCATTAAACACAGGGAATATGTGAAGCATATGGCACAGACTTCTCCTAAATGGCAATTTGGGAATTGGTTGCTTCTCACATTTCCCACTATGAAATACTAGGCCTGTGCTTCATTTTAACTGCAGCAATTTAATGTATTTTTGGGGGATGGTAAACATGGGGCTTTAATTTAATATGAGTATATTTTTCATTTTGAAAATAGTTTAATCAACATCCAACTTCATATTGTTTAAGTTTTCAATTCATTAGTGAATGGGGCTCTTCAGCTGCGCTCTGATTATCTGGCTGTAATAAATATGTTGGCAGCGAATCGAAAATAAATATTGTTTCAATTTATCGGTCAGGCTTGGTTAAAATGCGTTCGGCAGCGGCACCAGCACCAGCGGCAGCACATGCTGTCGACAGACAGGCGGACGGACAGACAAACTGCAGCATAAATCATCTTCATTTTCATCTGCAGCTACAAGTTGCAGCGAAGCGTTCGCGCTCGCGTCCGCGTACTTGCCACATGCTGCCAAATGTTGGAGAGGTTCTTTCTTCAGCCGCTCCCTCCCACATAAGCATTTCCCCCTCCATGGAAAAGTGCACTCAAAGAAAAAAATTAATTACGCAATATCGAAGAAAAATTGTGGAAAGATGTAAAGCTCTTTCTAGCCTAGTATGAGTATTAAGTAAATAAAATATTTGTTAAATTCTAGAAATCACTTTAAATGTTTATTTACATGAATTTATATACTTCAAGATTAAAAACACTAATTTAAATTTACAAACATTTTAGTTCATACTTACTTTGTTTTAAATAACAACATTTTTTTCAGTGACCAATTCGATTCTTATTCCCATTTCCATTCCCATTCCCCGCCACTTGAGTTGCATCTGCAGGGGCTGCGCCGACACTATGCCTTTGATTTATGGGCCAGCTTCCAATATAATTATGTTGTATCCGAAAAATCGAGCGATGGATGCACGGACTAGAGCAGAAATTTCGGCTATTTTCGAAACTGAAAAAAAGAGAAACGTTTCTTTGGGAAATTGTCGCTATCCACGCATCAAACTAGGGCGGACGGGATGGCTTTCATTCCATTCCAAACCAAACCAAACCAAACCATTCCATTCGATTCCATTCTATTTTAATTAAAATTTAACTTGCCAAAAAGAAGAAGAAAATGTAAATTGATTTATGGTCCCCGGCCTCCGCATGGTGTGGTGCACCAGCCCCATCGATGTGGGCATTTTTACCCACCGAATCGAGTGCTAGAAAAATATGTATAACAAAAATGGGGCTAATCTTTCTGACATGTGGAGGGATGCGTGCTTTTAAGGTTTTGTAGCAAGTGTAAAAGGGGTAAGTATTTTTTTTTAATTTTAATATTAATTTCAGTTCTAAATATTTATTATATTTTTAAAATTCTTGTTTACTCCTTACTACCTATTAATTTTATTATTTAAATTTTAATATCTTTTCCAGTGTTACACATTTCCTTTATTTTCAAAATTTGAATATCTTTTTCTGTTCTTAATAGTTTTTCTTATAATTTTTATTTGTCTCCTGCTCGTAGATATGATTGATTTTCTTGTTCATCTGTTCATTAGTGTAGCAGTATTTTTTCCAACCATATTTTATCCTACAGATTTGATATATTAGTGTAGAAATTTAAACCGAACCATATTCGTTATCTCTTTGATGCAGATCTCTCGAACACCCCCTTCTCCAAACATTTTAAGAATGATTGAGCGTGGAACACGAATTTATATGTACATATATATATATACATATGTATGTACATAAGAGTAAAATCAACACACCACCATACATAGCCCCACATAAATAAATCTGTCAAGTGTTGTGCATAAATATGCCTCGGCAACATGTTGTTATGCTTTGTTGTTGCCCCAGGATGTTGCTGCTGCTGCTGTTGCTTTCCTCCTTGATTTTATTTTATTTATTATACTTTTGCTTATGCTTTTGTTGTTGCAGCAATTTTTGAAGTTGCACAGGAAGAAAAATAGGAAGAGGTTTAAAAAACTAGAATTCCGAATAATAAATAAAAAGGTTATTTTATTTTTATTTCGCTTAAAATAAAATCTTAAACATATAATTTTTGAACTGATTTAAAATACAGAAAATCGTAAAATTAAGACTTTTCTCTATTTCATAATTGTAAGTTCAATTTATGTCATTTTATATTAAGCCAAATTCCTACAGGATTTATATTTTAAAACATTTTAAATCCAAAAACCCCATTGTATCTTTATAATAAATATACATATCTAAGCTTGAACTATAATTTTTTTAAGTTGAATTTTAATAAGGGATATCCTAAATAAATACTTTTCTCTATTCCTCGACTAAAAGTTCCATTTATTTATTTCTTTTTTATACAACTTTTTCAACAGGTTTTATACTTTAAATAATTTTAAGTCCTTTGTATAATTATAATCTTCATTATTTTTCTTTTAAAAAATATTTCATTTTCAGCCATACATACAATTTATTAAAATAAATAAAAATCTGCCAATAATATATACGAATTTATTGGGTGCTTCTTTTGTTTCTGCTGTTGATTTTTTAATAATTGTTGCTGCAGTGGAGGCTGCTGCTGATGCTGCTGCTGCTGATGCTGAAAATTCTTGTTGTTGTTTTTCGGGGCAGCTCCTTCTGCTGGTGCTGTTGCTTTAATTAAATGCTGCAATCAACTGCGTAGCGCGATATTTCCAATGAAAAATTACGAAAAAGTGGCAAAGGCAACGAAGACATTGGTGGAGAGCTGCCGGCACGGAGGGGTTAAGGGGGGCTGCTGCCTGACAGGGGTTAAGGGGAGGGGCGAGGGAAGCAGCCATTTGGCCGGCGGGCTGGCCTCGTCGTGTTTGTGCATTGAGAAAATTGTGTCCGTTGCACATTTGTTGACTTTGCCACTTGCCTGCGTGTCCGCCTCCCCTTGCTCCCCTTTCACTGTACCCCTGCCACCGTCACTCCCCCCTTTGGCGCCCAACAAAAAGGCTGGCTGAATTAAATTCATAATTAATGCGTTGCATGCACGCACACACACACACACTCGCAGCACATATTGTTGCAGGGACACGTATGTGGTAAGTATGTATGAGCAGACAGTGGCGATGTTAAGGGGGATCCTTGCAGGGTATCGGGACCTCTTTAAATATATTTGTTATGCTTTAAAACTATATTTATAGCTTTAATTAGAAATATCAAATAATTCTTTGATTTAATAAAATTTTTGCAGTTTAAGAAAGATTGTTCTAAAGATTATAAATTACAAAGAAAAGCGAGTATATATTAGAAACAATTATTTAAATTTCTTGCTAAGGTCTCGGTATTTTATAAAGTGCCTCCTCAAAGATGTCAATAAATTTGTCAAATTTTTGTGGCAAACAAACGGTTATTCCTATAATTTTTGAAATTCGATAAAACATTCTTCATATCTTTTTCTTATTTGTCTAATATTTTGTATAAATGCATATATGTATATGATTAAAAACAAATTTTCTTTTATCTCTTATTTTTCTATAAAATGAAATAAGTATATTAATTAATACCTAAGTTTATAATTAATTAAAACCCTGTTTTTACAGTCCCTCGCCGCCAGTGTTCAGATACGTATGAAGCAGCTACCGTTGCCTGTTTTTGTTGCCTGACACGTTTATTAATACTGATTTTTTCAGAATACCCTTAAATAAAAGGAATAACAGAATAAGCAGACATTTAAAGAGAAAAATAAATACATTTCCTATATATTAAAATTGTAAATAAAAACATACATTTTATTTAATGTTTTTACACTTTAAAGCTTTTGGTTATTTATTATTGATATCTATTTATTTTTTCATTGTATTGATAATTCTGTGTGTAAAATATTAAAAAAATATAATATTTATAACCATAATTTCCATTTTTTTAAATTTTACAAAGAACGTTGTTTTTCAGTATTCATTATTTTAAATCATATTTGTAACTTATATTTTAATATGTTTATTTTATTAATAAATTTCTAGTTAATTTTTATATAAAAAAATAATATTTATTTACAAATATCCATTTAAAAAATAACTTATATAAAGAATTGAAATGTTATATTTAATATTTTTCTTTAACTTTCAACAAATTTCTTTATTAAACATATTTCTTTTAAAAATAACACGTAAGTTTATTAGAGTAAATATTTTTCGGAATTTGTATTTTATTTTAGCTTTCAGTTTGACTTTATTCTGGGCATATTTTGCAGGCAATTTTTGCCCTTTTGTTGGTGTATTTTTGTGTGTTTGCGTTTGGTTCGCCCTGCTGGCTTGGCTTTATTTTTTATTTTGATTTTTTCCCTTTGCATTTTTATAACGAATTTTGATTTTATGCCAAAAGCACGCAATTAGAATTTATTTCTTGTTCATTTTGCCGCTGCTGTTGTTCGCATTTATCCATTATGCGTGTTTTGCCTTCTTGCATCGGCACGCAATTTTGTTCTTCAAACAAGAATCCAAACAAGAAACAGAAAAAAAAAACAAAATAACAACACGATGAAGAGGAATATGCTGTATTTGTATATATGTATATAAAAAATAAGAAACAGAATGACTGAGCGTTTGGATGCATGGAACGGACAAAATGTGGCAACTCACCCACTAGAGGAAGCAAAGAAAGCAGGGTCCCCGTCCTCGGTCCCCGGGAAAAAGCGAAGGAAAACAGAAGGGGAGAATGTCACCGATTAGGTGTAATTTGTATTTAATGATTCATTAAAGCAATTTTAGTGTCAATCATTTTAATTTGAATGGCCTATCAGCAAGTGCCATCAGGTGACGAAATTAATCAAATTTCATATCAAATGTGTCAGCACAAAAATGTTGCCCAAAAGAGGTGACGACTTTCACATTTTTGAGGGTTAAAAAAAAGTTTGGGAATTTAAAAAGGAGGTTAGGCAATTAAATTTTCACATGAGAATATAATAATTGAATAACTATTTATTACAGTAGTTTTAAATTAATTAATAATTAATTTAATTAATTAATAATTAATAAAAAATTAAATTGTAATAGAATTAAAAAAGTGCAAAATAATTGTTTCGTTCAAAATATCATTGATAAATTGGATTTTTACAAATTATTCTTCATTATTTATTTATTTATTGTTAATTAACATTCTTTAAATGAATACCAGTGGAAGAATAATTCTTTTTAAAATTTATAAAAATAGTTCAAAATAAACAGTTTATTATTTAAATACTATTTGTATAAAAAAATGTATTTAAAAAACCCATTAAAACTCAAAAACCGACTAATAATACTTATGACTTCTATCTATGTAGGTAATAATCTTATAATGCTCCTTGCTGATCGCCTCATAATCAAAGAGTAATTACAGATAATTACCACAATTAGGGACAATTAAAGTACTATGTATATGCTCTGCAAAATACAAATTGGCTTCTTTAAAGCACTTGGAATCGGTAAAAAGCACACTTCAATTTAAGATTGCATAAAAAGCAGTCTGATTTATTCATAGATTCAGTTTTCCATCTCTCACTTGGTCCGGCAGCCAGGTTTATTAATTGCCTCCGCGTTTTTTATTCTGGTTTTATGGCCCCTTTTTATATATTCCTCTTCTCCTGCAGCTTTTAGTTTTTGTTTTTTAAAGCCGCCCTGGAAAAGGTGTACGCAATTATTTATTTGCATAAGGAAAAACCTCCAAACGGTAAAATGGCACGTAAAAATGTATTTAATTATAATTATTGCGCTTCTATTTGCCATGCCTCCGGACCCGATTGTCGCTGCTGTTGCTACTGTGTTCCCCGGCTGCTTATTTCTTGTACCTTTTATTGCCGGGCTGTTCGGGAAAATTATAGTAAATATAAATAATAAAACACGGTGCCGGCAGCGAATGATAAAGTGCATTAAAATGCACGCAAAGGGGGGCAAGAGCGCTCGAGCTCAGAGATGGGAAAGGGGGCGGCCCTGCCACGCCTCCGAAAACCGCAATTAAATTGCATGGCACGCAACAGGACGCACGACTCGATAAATTGTTTTTTCTCTGCTTTTTTGCGAGTGTTTTCTATGGCGAAATGCCATCCCAGTGGCAGTGGACACTGGCCACAGCCGCTTATTATCGCAGCTAAATTATTCAGCCGCCCGACAGTTGGACAGCAGGAGGAGCTGCTCCAGGTTAGAGTTTCTGCGATTGTCCAGGGCGGAGGAAGGCCATAAATTTCGTTGTAGTCCCGGCCTGGACGGAACGGAAAGTGGCCTCTGGTCTGGTCTAATGACTGCCGCTGGAGACGACGCGGCCTAATGAAATCCCATAAAGCGACAGGCAGAGTGCGGCAATTAGAGCTAACCGATCTGGGTGGATTTTTCCCGAGGCCCTGAAGGTCTTACTATACCAAGGGAAAAGGGAGAACATTTGGAAACTAAAGTTTTAAGTCTGTTATTATTATTGTTAAAAGAAATACATTGGCTTTGTGATCTTATAAATATTTTATATACTATCTAAAAGTCAAGGCTAATACGGCTTTGTTTCGTGAACAAATACAACCTAATAGCCACCGAATTATTAGCTTCAGTTCTTTGTCATTTTTTTTTATAATTAAATTATAAATATTATATGTACATACATATATATAATGTAAATATTTTATTTCTTTAATTATTCTTGAACCTTTCGTTATGATTTATTTTCTTGTATTTATTTTATTTATTATTTACAGGCGGATGAAAATAATGATTTCGGTGATTCTGATCAAGAATTAATATAGTTTTATAAAAACGAAATTGTATTCCTCAAAGCTATGCCATTCTTTGGAAACAAAAATGATATACAAAATTATCTTAACAAAGTTTTTTTATAGAGCTTTTGTTTGTTGAATCTTAGTTTCTTTTATTACTTAAAAAATATTCCTTAAAACAAGAGGGAACAATTAAAATATTGTCTTCTCTATTCCCTATTATTTATAAGAACTCCCACTACATTGCCTAGTGAAAATCATCTACAAAACTGATCTGTAATTTAGGGCTTTTGAAACTGCAATCAGCAGCATCGCATCGCATCGCTTGGCATCGCTCTGAGTTAAACCACTGAAGTTCGCGTTTTATGGCCCATTTTAGAACAGCGAATAGATACAAGAAAGAGCGATCTTCATGGGGAGATACACAAAGTAGTTTACCCATTTAATAGGTCAGCTCTCGACGGCGGAGAAAGGCAGGCCGGGCCAGGCCAGGCCTGGCAAGTCGGCTATCAAATGTGCCCCCATCGCCATTGTCCCGCATGCATAAGTGTTCGTCGCACAATGTGTGGTGTTCTTTGTGTGTGCACGAGTGCATATACAGTGGAGGTCAAGGAAATAGCACTTAAAATACACAGAAATTTATTTAAAATTAAAATAATATTTATTTCATGATTAACAGTCTTTGAGGTGCTTTAAACACAAACTTTTCCTTTGAAGGTGTGACAAACTTTTAACTTACTAAAATACTAACTTAATAAAAAATGAAGTATTGGGTTTTTTCACCACAACTTAACATAAACTTGGGCATGCTTAAAACATAAAGTTCCCTTCAAAAAACTTTTAACTTCCCTGAGAGATAACTTAACGAAATTAAAAAAAGAAAAAACAGAGATCTGGCTTCATAGCTATTTCTTAACTTCTGGATCCTTCCGAGGTCTTCTATAGGTTGACTTGGTAGTCCTCTTCCCACGCGGCCTGGTTTGCGATTTAGGTTCTGCTGGTAATCTCCGTGCCCTGGGTTTCCTGACAGGACGTGTAACACTCTGGATCGGTGTCAGTGGCGGCATCAAGTACTTTCCAATTCCAAAACATTCACTAGAAGAAACCACTTCGATTGGCTTGCCAGGAGTGTCCACCTTTACTTCTGGCAATGGGGTTGGATCCACCTTAGCCTCGCCCTGTTCATCAAGGCCCAGCACTTGGAAGACATCCTCAAAGGAGACTGGTCCTTTCAGAACACCCACATCGCCCCTCACATGGATGCCCCTCAGGTCCAAGCAGATCGACTCGATGGCCCGCCAACTCTCCACATCACTTCCAGAAGCCTGACTGGCTTCCGGACTGCCGATCTGGCTCAAGGCGTGATGACACACTTCGCCCGAGTGCCAGACCGTGGGCATAAGCTTTTGACCGGTTCGGAATCGCCTGAGAGGAGCCGTCTTCGGCTTGGGCTTGGGCTGCACCTTTGGTTCCTTTCCAGCCGGAGGCCCATCCAGCATGGCCCGATCTCTCTTCAGCTGACCCCTCGTCATCATTCCTCTCGGCGCCGATCCAAGCTTAGTTTTGGGATTATAATCCGGATCCACCTTAGGCGACCCCGATCGTTTGCTGGCGGATCCTTTGGCCTTGTCCCAGCCAGAGAATCCCGGTTCCTCCAGAAGCAGACAACTAGACAGGGGATCTTCGATCAGTTGCCAGCCATTACATCCGGATATGGATGCGGAAACGAATGCGGATATGGCGGCCCTGCTAGTGCTGGGCAAGTTGTCCAGCTGGCTATCGGCCAGGGGAAGCAGGCGCCTGCGCAAGAGCGGTTCCTCTTTGTCCAGGAAATGGTTTTGCTAGTATGAATGAAGTTAGGTTAGTAATTAAGGATAACTAGTCTTATTAAGCACTTACCATTTCGACTATGAGTAGATTTACTTAATTTTAAGATTTTTAAAGAAAAAAGCACATGGTTTTTGCGAACACGTGCATAGGGAATAGTTGGCAGTACTGCTTTCCCGTGGGTATAGTTGACTTTTTCACTTATTCATACATGTTGAATACATGTTCTAGAGACATGCAAGTTTAAAACTTTAAACTTAAGCCGAAGTTAATAAAACGTTTATGAACACATTCCTTATTGCTTGCAAAAATTTAAAAGACCTATCGGGCTGCCAACTGGCTCAGAAGTGTGCCTCTTACTGAAAGTAAATAAAGAGCTGCCAACTGTTTCCGAAAAGAGTGAATATATGGTATAACAAGCAATTAGAAATGTTAACAAATGCAAATAATTAAAAGTCTATGCCCTCTTGAGTATTTGATTTTGTTTTCTTGTTTTTTTTTTGTAAGTTATAAAAGAATGTGCCAACTTGCTTCCAATAAGGTCATTCTTGCAGGCCTGCCTACTTGCTTCACAAGTGGCTTTCAACGGTCTACATGGTGACGAGTGAAATATTCAAAAATAAACAGAATGAGAAATTTGAATTCCGGGAAATGTGAAAATAAAATTACAATATATATGTAAATGTTTATTTTATTTTCTATTTTTAAATTTATATATTATATTTTATTGGAACTAGTTTTCTGACTACAACTATATAAGTGTACGTATGTAAACTTTGTATAATATACCTGAGGAGCGGACATCTCTCTCGCCCGACACCCGCTGAGTCAACACATATCCGCTGGAACAGTAGCCGGCACAGATGGGGAGCGTAGGCCGGAGTTCCAGGTCTTTACGATCGTTCCCCCAGCTTCAGTCCCCATACCCATACCCATTCCCATTCCCATACCCATTCCGAGACCCATTCCCCATACCCATCCCCATACCCATCGCCATGCCCCAATCCCCAGCTCCATTCAGCGCATGTCATGTCTCGTATCTTTTGTGCTAATCGTAAATAACTGTCGAAATTTTTTGCTACTGTATGTGATTTGCACATAGCAAGAGGATGAAAAGGAGTTGCGAACTCACTCCACTCGGCTGTGAGCCACTCGCCGCTGCCCCTGGTCCACGGTGCGGATGGATACGTTTCTCGGATGGGGATGCTGCGCCTTAAATGCGATCCTCTGAGCGGTTCAGGTTGCTGTTTTTGTTGCTGTTGTGTTATCTCTGATGTTGGCAATCGGTGCCATTGCACAGTGGGTGAATATTCGGGGTTTTGTGGTAATATTTCATTAAATTTTGCCAGAGGAACGCATATAAAATATTTTTAAAGTCTTCCCGAGCACGCACCTAAAAAATATAATAAATTGAAATGTTTTTACCCAGAAATCAATTCAAATTAATTTTTTTTCTATTTCCTAGTAATGGCAGTTTGTCACGATAACCAATCGATTGTTAGAAATGTCAGAGTTAATCGAGTGTTTTTATAGTAATCGACTTAAAGCACTTGCGCTTATTTTCAGATCAATATTTGCATATCTCTAGCATCCTATAACATTTCATTACAAAGAAATCTATCTGAGATGAAAAAATTGAAATATAAATAGTTTTGTTTCCTTATCTTTAATTTAATTTTAGATTTAAACGCAACATAAATGAATTAAAAAGTACACAAACTATCTACAAATCGTCTCCATATTTTACCCGTTTTACTCATTATGGTATTGTAATGGGGATTACTCCATCACCCACATATCACACAGGCTAGGCCTAATCTGGTGCATGTTCATTTTTGACAGCACTCTTCATCGACCTAATCCACTGTGATGGGGAAACGGAGCGACGACTGGTCGGATGGCTGGCTGTTAAGGCCTCTTTATATGCGCACCTTAAAAAAAAAACAACAAGATGCTTAATGCTGTTTTCTGACTTTTAGTACCCGTTAGTTGAAGAATGGAAAGGTATCTTAGATATTAGAAAAGTTTGCCAGCATTAAGAAACTAAAAAACCCATCCACAAAGTGTAAGAAAACATGTAGCAAAATGATGGCTTTCAGATTTAATAATATTTATTTAGAAAATTCTAAAATATTAAGTATTAAGTTGTCGAGGCAATTTATTTCTACTTTACTTCTTGTATGATTTTATTTTTTGCCTCGTGAACGAGGCACACTTATAGCCACGCAGTCGAAGATACATATATACAACAGCACACAGTCACTTAGAGATTCAGATACAGATGCAGGGGGCATAGGCTTGAAACCGGAGTTGGAGCTGCGATTGAAGTTGGAGTTTTAGCCTGAAGCCTAAGGACTGCACAGGGAAAAATTGTTAATTCAGCTGAATAAAATAAATTTAATTTAATTTTATATATTTTATTTATAAGAAGCCCGAATGAGTATTTTTTTTTTAAATTCACTGCGACTGTAAAAGGAATTCATAACTCTTGAAAGGCATTTTATTTGAAGAATTAATTGAATTCGATTTTAAAAATATTTTTTACCATAATTGTACTAGATACCTAAAAATATTAAATTTATTATTGGCTTTTCTCTGTGTGTTGTTGGATTTGCTTTGGTTTTTTCCACTTATTTTGGTTTTTTGTTTAAAGCATAGCCAGAGCCACGAAGCGAACTGAGTAAAAACATGTTTGGATTTAATTCTTTTTATTTATTTTCACCGACGTCGCTGCCTTTTTTTCAGCTTTTTTTTTTTTGTTTGTGCCATGTTGCTTTCTTTCGTTGCTTTTTGGACATGTATCCGAAAGATACATTTTGTTGTTGCTTGTGTGTGCCACGATGATGACGCTGACAAAGGTCTCTCCGCCCGCCCCCTGCCACACTGCCCCGCTGCCGTACGCGATTTTAATGAAGCACTTAAAAAGCATAAATGAAAATAAAAACCCAACGAAGGCAACAGACAGCAGAGATACCTCTCATCCCGCCTGCAGATCCGCAGAACGACAATTGATGTGGACCCTGTGCCTGGGTCTGGACCTCAATCTGAAACCTGGGGACCGGGGACCTGGGACCTGGGACTTGGGAGAGCAGGGCAGCTCGTTCTCTATCTGCCTGGAGTTGATACTCGGCCGTCCGGGGCTGCGTCCATCCCCAGATACATTACTTTTTACTGTCGAAGTTTGTCCACAAGCATTGGCAGAACGCCGAGTTATGGATACAGGGAAACCTGTCAAAATAAGTTTTAGGATAAATCTTGTAGGCCAAGAAAACACTATGTAAAAGTGATGTAAATAATTAATTTAAAATTCTTAAAATATTTTAGTTAAAATATATACAAGTTCATAGAGTTTTCCATCCCAAAACAATCTTCACTGTACTCACAAGTATCTCTGGTCCGGACTCAAATTAATTCTAATCTAGCAAATTACGGTGGACCATTTATGCTGCCATAAAAATTAAAGACGCCGCTCCCTCTCCCTATTTTTTTGGCCCGATAAGAAAGTGCGTGTGCGTTCATTATGCGGCTTTCGGCGAGGGAGGCTGCGGCTCATAGTTACGCATCTCGCAGATACATTACAAAGATACACATACACAGCGGCAGAATGATATCTGGCAGCAGTAGCCAATAAAACGGAGGGCATTAAAAACATTAACAGCCGCATTACAAATGCACGGAGATGGGACTTTGGAGGTGGAGGTGGAGATGGAGATGGAGCTGGAGTGGCCATCTCGGATTGATAGAGTCGCCACTGACAATTGCCCATTGTCGTTGAATAATTAAGCAGGGGCACGGCTAAGTAGCTCATCCCCAACAATCCGAGCCCAGTTCATTGCTAAATTATGCCGGCAAACAGGGCCCCTTTCATCCAGTCACATCATATACCCAGCAATTGGCACTAATCGAATTGATTCTTGAGTGACTTTCATCTCGGGTTGTCTATGTCGTTTTATTTGACTCGTTTCATTGCCTTTTTTATGCCAGAAATTAATTGTAATGTGGAACAGCCTTTCGAATAGAGGAGCCAACTAATTGCTGCTCTCAAACGATTTGTGCATAAACATGGGGTACTTGGATTAATATTTAAGCGTAGCCCATTAACATTTTTATTTTAGAATGGCCTCTAAAACCAAAGATAGTAACTGTTGGTTTCTTGGGGTTATTCCTAAGATTTAACTGATGGAACTCATCTGTAAAGATTCTGATTGATGGAAATATAACTGAAAAGCAAGGGAAAAAAGAAATGGATCCAATTCAACTCATATCTATAAATATTTTGATTGTTGAAAATTTATAAACTAAGTCATGTACAGAAACCTAATGGATCCATTTATACCAATTTCAGAACTTATCCATCACATAAGACATTTTTTAAAGACAAAACTTGGGCATCACCAAAAATAACTTAGTAGTTCTAAAAACAAAACATACATAGACTACCCTTTACGATCTTCAAATTTACTTTATTGAAATCTTTATCGTTATCGGGCTTCAACCTTGAAGTTTGGTGCCCATCCAGGCATCTGATACATGATAAAATATATATAATATTTAGAATTCAAAAATATTGTATGTATGTATATTAAACACACTTTATAATTAGGAAAAGTTCTCTAGAGATCTCAAAACTTATAACTAAACCCAGAACGATAGGTAGGTCAGTGCTGCTTTCATCAATTTGGAATGCCATTAAGACTTGCGTTACGACCACTAAACGCTCACATACTCGGCTAGATTTATTTCTGAATTTGAAATCGTTGCAAAACGCCTTGTTTTGTTTATTTTGAGTAACACAATTCCGCTCCCGAGCGCCAAGCGAACACCCCACTATGTAAATAGTTGACCACCTCTGATTTATGCCGAATCTCGTTTGTTTTGCAGTCTCGCTCTCGGGGTAAGTGGGGGTGGCGAGTGGGGGGTCGCTGCTCGGCATCGGGGTCTGGGGCACTGAGTAAATGAACGCTGCTGCGTTGGGCTCTGCTGCGCCTACGAAAGCCAGCCAATACCAGTGCAATTTGCAGTGTGCGTGTGCGAGGCGGGTGGGCGGGTTGGCGGGCGTGAGTGAGTGCTGCATTCGTGTGCAGTTGTAGTTGCGGGTTCATTGCACGTACACTCACACACACACGCAAGTACACGCACAGCACCCAAAACGGCCAACGACGAACAAACTGAACGACCAAACAACCAGGCGACCGACCGAACCACCCACCAGTGATGGCACTGCGAACTAAGCTAGCAAACTCTAGCGGTAATAAAGCTAAAACAAAGTGAGATCAAAATAATAAACACTGACATAAGGTAATTATTAATCTCCCTCAAGATTAGTTTGTTTAATATTAGTACCAATTTTATTACCTATTAAGAAATTAAATTGCTTATCTTTAAAATTTAAAGCTTAATAGCATCCATCTTCAGACGAAACGATCTAGTCAACTTATTGAATGCAATGTTTCAGGTATTCAGATTCAGATTCAGATTCAGCTAAATGTGACAGTACTGGCCATGCACCGTCAGCCCCCAGTGTGCCACCTTCACTTGGCCTGACTGTTGCACCGTCCGTCGGTTGCTTCGTCGTTGTTGTTGCGTGTTCGTGCTGCAGTCGTTGTTGCTGTTGCTGCTGGGTCTCCGGTTTAGACAGCCGGGCTTCGGACTCCGGGTCTCCTTCTACCTCCTCCTCGCCCTCGCCCTCATCCGCTTTGCTCTCTGCGTCTCTGCCACCTGCCCCTCCCCGGCTCCAACCGTGTCTCTCGTCTTCGGTCATCGTGAATTTCGTGCTCTCTGTTTTGCGGACCTGCACTTTACTCTGCAGTCGGCGCTGCTCTTTTGTTTCGCTTTCCGCTGCTTCTAATGCTCTTTCTGCCTCCTCGCCCCCACCTCCCACTCTTCTTCCCTTTTCGATGGCCCCAAGCCGACGTCTCCTAGCAGTGCGACAGGGAGAGAGAGTGCGAAAGTGGGAGCCTGAACGAAAGAGAGGTAACTTGTTTATCGTGGCCTTTCTTTTGGGCTGCCAGCCCGCTGTTTTTCTCCTTCTTCTTTCATTGTTTTTCTTTTCAGTTGTTTTTCGGTTTTTGCAGCTCTGAGCTTCTCTGCTTCTCCGCTGCTGTCGTCGCTGCTCCTCCGTCACCGTGTTGTTGCTTTTTGCCTGTCTCCTCTTTGGTCTTGTTGCTTTTGTCTGTTTTGCTTTTTCGCTTTGCCGTCTTACACACACAGTCACACCTACGCCAGCCAAGAGACTTTTGTATGTAAAACTGACGTCGCTGCTTTATTTTTTTCCCGTATTTTTTTTTGCCCATTCTGCCTGTTCTCTCTTCTCGCCTGCATTTTGTGTATCTCATCTCGTGTACGCTTTCGCTGCCTTTCCAATCTCTTCGGCATCGAGGCAGCAACAGCAACTACAACCAAAAGCTGGCGTCGCTGTCGCCGTCGTCGTCGCCGTCATCGTTTTCTCTATTTTCCTCAATCGCTCTGCCTTTTCATTTTCAATTCGCATATTTTTGCAAACTCTACTTTCAGTTATTCGCCGATAATTGATGTCAAAGGACGCAGTTGTGCTCCGCCGGCGCTGTCTCGTTGCCTTTTGGAATCGTCTCGGCGGGACTACTAGTTGCCGCACCAGTTCCTGCCCTAACTAGTTCCTCCAGTGTGACCATGCCCAAGGAGGATCCCTTTGTCAATCGCGCCCAGCTCCTAAAGGCGATCAAGAAGTATCCGGAGATCTGGGACTCCAACAACAAGTTGCACATGTGTCGCAGCGTCACATCGCCCATGTGGACCGAGATCGCCGAGCAGTTCGGCGGCCATGTGCCGACAGGTGAGTGCCCAGAGCAGGAGCGAGTGCAATAGGACTATAAATCTCGATTCCACTCTCTCTCAAGCTCTATTTTATTCTTCCTTTTTCAACTGATGTTTGCTTGCTTCTCTTTCTTTAATCCGGGATTCAGTGGAGAGTGAGAGATTTTACTCCAAAGATAGCTTAAATTATAATTTAAATGTTAAATTATTGTCAAATATTAATGCCTTTAAGTAATCATTGGTTTAATAGAGGATATAAATCCTTTCCTCGGCTGCCAAACACCCTCGGGTTTTCACATAGACACTAGCCGAAGTCCAAATTAAGCTAAACACTACGTCACACGTACATCCTTTTACGTTATTTCTATTTAAGTGTAGCAACTGTATGCTACTCATTCTTCTTCGCTTCGTTCGCTACGTCTAAATATAGCCAAAGGGCATGGCATGTCGAATTGGAATAGAAGGTCTCTGTCCGATTGGAATTACCGCACTAAATAATGCAAATTGAAGCAATCGCATTGGGAATAATTGACGGGTGTAGTGTACTTTTAGAAATGTTATTGAGAGGTTCGCACTACTCAAAAGAGTTGAGTATATTCTTGTACGGATTTAAGGAATGAAAAGGAAAAATAATCACGTTAAAAGAGATTATATATTGCACTATCCTTTTGTTTTATATTTTTTAACACATTGCCATAACTATAACAATAATTATAGTAATTATAAAACCCTTAAAAGTACCAACAAATTAATTTACTCACCCAGTTAAGCTGCAGTCGATTTGGAGCCAGATGAAGTACCATTACCACAACTTGGTGCACCGGCAGATCCTTCACAAGGATCGCTTCAACACCAAGTGGGAGCACTTCGAGCCCATGTCTTTCATGTACAGCATAACGGTGGCCAAGATAGTGGGTGCTCAGTCGGGCGGTGGCGGTGCCTCCTCCTCCGAGTCCCCACCAACTGGCGGTGCCCCGCCTACAGCTGGGGAGGAATCAGCTGCGCCCACGCCGCCGCCCCCATTGCCCAGTGCCTCCCATGGCCGGGGCCGGCCCAGCGGCAGTTTCAGTTGGTTGCAGACCACAACTGCCACGGCCCCACAACTGCCACATCTCATCGCTCAGCCGCCGCATGCCCAGAGTCAGGGAATGACATATACCGCCTTTACTGGACTGGTGCCACCGCCGGCGACCGTGGCCACGGAGGTGGTGGCCACGCCGCCCCGCAAATTGGGGCGACCCAGTTCGCTGCACAACAGTATGCGCGGACGGATCATCGATGCCATTAAAGCCCGCCCGTCCCTTTGGGCGGGACGCCAGCGGAGCGAGAAGGGACAGGGCCAGAGCCGAACCTCAGCAGTTTGGAAGGAGGCGGCGCTGGAGATGGGACTGACTCCTAGTAAGTATATCTACGGGAAAAGGAGCTACTTAAAAAGAAGGTAAACCCAAACGTAATAAATATTCCCACATTACCTTTCCTTCTAGCCTTAATGCAGACCCGCTGGTCAATCATCAAGCAGCGGTACGTGGACGAGCTGCAGAAGGAGCGTCATGCGCAGTACTCCCATCAGGGATTCCGCTCTACGTGGGAACACTTCGATCGCATGTGCTTCATGCGCGACATTCTGCTGAAGAAGGTCGATGAGCGCGAGCAGACCCGGGAGCAGATACAGGAGATCGTCAGCGAACAGCAGCACCACCAGCAGCCGCATCAGCATCATCCGTCGCAGCATCTACACCATTACCGCCCACCGCTGCCGCCGCCACCAGCTGGACTAGTGGAGCACGCCCAGGACATGCCAATTGGATTGGTGCAGCACCACCACGAAGGACACCATCCACCGCTAGCCATGCACCATCCACACCATCCACAGGCCATCCGTCGCAGGGTCAAGCATGAGTCCGATCTGGAGTGGGATCCCTTTGAGATGATACTCCACGTCCATGGCGCTGGCGAGCCAGCGGCCAACTGAAGACTGAGAAAAGAGAGAGACACTAAAGCCCTCGGTTTGCCTGGGAAATATCTGAAGAAGCATTGAGATGTTCCAGATAAAAAAACTATTTTTCTAAATTTATTTGATATACTTTTGAAGTACTTAAATTAACTTTTATTACAAGGATAAAACGAAGCGTTTTAAAGTTTTTTAACTACTCAAATCAAGTACAGGATTTTTCACAGGCTTAACCGAGAGGCTTGCGGGAAGACGGACTTCTCATGTCCATAAATAATCGCCAGATGTAAAACCATTAGCCACACCACATACTCACATCTATTGTAAAACCTTTTTGTAATTCCATTTTTCTATAACTCTGTAATTGAATACATTACCTAATGTTAAAAAAAAATAAAATTGGGTTTTATTTGGGGTCTGTTTTAGGGTTAAAATACCAAGATTATCTTCCCAAAGTTGGCTGGCATTCTTGATGTTCTTGGAGAGAATTATAATTTCAGTAATTTTTATATTTGTATAAATGCTTCCAACAGATTTTTTAATATTCTCAAAATTAATACCCCTTCATCACGAACTGGTAGCATACCATTTTGATTAGATTGCCGGCTATATATGTCAACAAATAACCATTCGCGACTGTGGTATGGCAACAGATTTATTCCACCTGAAGGACTCTGCACTCAATCAATCCCGATAATCGCGATGCGATGCGACGGTTTCCGGATTCGAGAACGCCCCCGGGACGCGAAAACTAAATTATGCTAATTCTCACAGTGTGTGCAACATTTGTCGATTGCCAAAATCGCAAACATGTGCCCCACACACACCCAGAGAGTCATCCAATAAAGCTCTGTTTTTGCACCCACCCCCTACAGAAATCCAGCATTTTGTGGATTTGTGTAAATTTTGTAGCTGGCATCCTACGAATTCTTGGCTGGGGGCCAAGGACGGAGGAGGAACACGCGTAATTCCAATCACGTGCCAGCGCAGAAAAGAAAAGTTCTCAAACTGTAAAACGTTTATCAAAATATATGTAAGTATGCCCCCCACTTCGGAAAATCCACCCAAAACTCGGGCGCTTTGGCCCACATAATTGGCCAAAAGGATAACCGCCCACACCGAACGCTCCGCAGACTCCGACAATATCTTCAATAATAAATGCATTTCACTGTCGAATTTGCCGCATTCTGCACAACACACGTGCCTTAAATAATTCACGTCGCATTTAGCGGCGTTTTTGCCAAGCCTCTAATGGGCCCAGCGATTTGTAAAAGGGGGCGTGCCGGGCCGTCCCGGGGCGGTGCAGTGCGGTAAGGGGGGCGTGGCACGCCGCCAGGTAAAGTGGAAAGTAGTTGGCTACGTTTTATACGTTCTAGTTCGAGGCGAAAATTTGCCTAAAAACTCAAGTAGTTTGTTCAAACTTTTATGCTCCGTGCATTTATCAACGCCAACCAGATGCACAGCGAAAAATAATTGTAGAATTTTAATAGTATTTTAAAAAATTTGAAAATATATTTTGTTTTTCAAAGAACTAAATTTTTAACGAGTAAAAATTTAAGCAAAAAAGAAATAATTTTATGTAGGGTTCAGAGTCAAATTTAAATTATTTTGAGGACGTAGTTTTTAAAATAATCATTCATTACAAATTAAATAAACTATTGCATCTAATAATAGTTTATTTAGTGTTTTGTTTAAATTCATTTAAATAATAACACACTTTTCTTTTTATAAAGAACTTTAAGATTATTTTTATATTTGACAGATACTCCTTGTAATTACGTATAAACTTATCTCCCTTTGGCGATTTTCTAAACTTTAGTTTTACATTTTTCCCAAGTGCCGAGTGGCGGGTCGGAAAAGCGCTTTGGAAAAGGGGGGAGAGAAAAACCCAGCCAAAACCATCCAGGAGTCCATGAAGCGCAGCAGCCCGGAGCAACAGTGCTGCCGTGTAAAAGTTTCCCCACAGCCGAAGGTGGGTTAGATGATGGAGCGTTATTTAAATGGTTTTCGGATGCGTACGTGCGAAAATGTTAGTCATACGCCAGGTGCCGGGAAACCAGGACCCAGGATCCTGGACCCAGGATTGGATATAATGCGATTTGTTTGCTTTAACCGGATGCCAAGTGGCCGTCCTTGAGGAGAATGTGATTTTTAGCCAAGGAAATCAGCTTGCGTTTTTGCAAAATCATTGATTAGTTATTTCTTTGGCATTTAAATGAAAAAATATATATATAAAATCTATGTATATGTTATATAAAAAAGTATCCATCTTACATTATGTATTTTTAATTATTGTTATAATACGTCAAATTTTAGAAATAAGATTTAAATTATTATATTTAATTTTCTAGAGTATACTTGTTTACACAAAATACAAAAAGCTTAATATTCTTTTATTTGTAAAAAAAATATAACATAAAGAAAGAAAAATATATATATGTATGTAATAAAATCTTTACAAAGTTCCGATTATTTAGTTATACTTTTGAAGTAAATAAAATTTATTTTAAGAATTTATCAGCTAATTTCTTATTTATGTCGGGAATTTATTAGTCATTTATTATGCAGCTGATGGTTCCCAAGGGGTTTTTTCATTTTACCCGCTTACAAATTCCCCAGAAACCACATTTTTTGTTATATTGGGTATTTATTTATTTAGATATTTATTACTTAATAATTGACAAGAATAAGATGTAAAATATTAAATGTTAGAGCTTAAGAAATGCTTGAGATTTCTAAAGTTGTGTAATTTCTTATCATATAAATGTTTATACAATTTTAATAAATTGTATTTATGTACATATGATAAATTTATATTTGTTTTTATTATATATTCTATTTATTATTTAAAGTATAGTTTCTTTATAATCCTTATTCGGATATGGTATAGTTCTTATTTAAAAATATAGTTTCCTTTGAATCCCTTTCACTATTACTAATATTTTTCCATTGGACTGCAGTAATGGCTTTCGAGTGGAACGTGAGCCGGGAAAACTTCGCTCGCCTAAATGCTCGCTAGGTGATTTCTTTCCGCAGGAAGTACGCATACACACGCACTTAACACACACACACACTCTGAAATCATTTTCCACGCCCACACACAAAAATACTCACACGCACACTACACACATGATAAGAATGCTTATGTGAATTATCGCACATTTTACGGCATCGAAAAACGGGGTTCTCGTTGAGGGGGCGGCGGGATTTTTGTAAAAGAACTAGAAAACTTGTCTAAAAGTGCGCACTCCACTCATACATCTGTGTGTTTATAGGTCTGTGTGTGTTTATACATATCTCCAAGGCGGACACGCCGACAGTAGCGCATAAAAACTTTTAAATTTACTTTTGCTAAGAGTTTTTCCGACCCCTCCCCCTGCTTCCATGCCCATGCATATTCATTTCAAAATCCACACACATACACACATGGCCAAGTTTTCTTGGGAAAGTTCCGTTACCCTTTTCCCACCTCCTCCCGGCACACGGAAAATCAACGAACTGTGAGAGAGGCAAACAAAACAAAAAAAAAAAAAGAAAAAAAACCGAAAGCAGAAAAGTTTTTTGGCCAAAAGGTGGGTCCTCCGACTGGTTGGGGGGGATTTCCCGGATACGGATACGGATCCGGAGCGGCATCGCTTAATAGAGCTGCCAAAATTTGTGTGCCTCAGGTTGCGTCGCTGCTTGTCGGCAAACGCCGCGTTACAAACGCTCCAAATTGCTCACTTCTCCAGGCGCTCTATTTTCCCCCCAACTCCCTGCCTGTGTAATGCGCACCCTGGCTAACACCACCCCCATCCCCCATCCCCCTCTTTAAAGACCTGTGCCGCGGTGTGCTACCAAAATCCTAGCCAATTCCCCCAACTGCCTGGATGTCTTCCCATTTTTGCACTCTCCCTTGTCTATTCCTAGGACTTGCCACAGTGGCTTGAGTTCTGGTATTCTATTTTATTTTTAAGCGGATTTTCAAGAGCTTAATTTTATTTTTACATACAAATATATTTAAGGAAAATACTATTATTTGTGGAAACACCATAAGAACACCTAGATCTTAGGGGTTCGGTCTCAAGAGCTTACAAATACAAATCAAGTGTGTTGGGACAGGATCAATTGCTAGCACACTCTGTCTGTTCATGAGTATTCCCTTCTTATTTTAATAGATTGAAAATTTAAAGTAAATAATAAACAGAAGATACATATATTTATTTTCTTATTGAATCATATTTCTCATCCCTATAATTATAAATTGAGAACTGAATACATCTACATAAATATGTATAATATTTGGTTTAAAAACAAATTTCGCTAACCTACATCAAAGAATCCCTTCTCCTGGTCAGATTTTAATATACTCTCCCCTTATCGCTTGATAAAAGCATTTCAAAACTCTCCCCTATATGGGCTCCCTCTCCACCCCATGAAAAAAAAAATCATCTGAGAAATCAAACCTGACCAAGATTCATATCGCAATCTCCTTGGCCTCGGCCCGCCTCCGGATGGCTTTGAATACGAAAATTCCAAAATAATTTCGATAAGTTCTTTATTTGACAAGTTCCCCACTGTGCACCCCAAAACTCCATACCCCATCATCATCATCTACAGGGGACGGCGGACGGCGGACGGGGGAAAAATGTTTGCTGTAAAATGTTGGGCCACGTATCCTGCAGCAATTCGTAAACTAATTCTACATACGTGCCCGTGTCAGTTATCCCCGCTCCTGGGCACCCCACATCACCGCCCAGACCGCTCCCAACCTTTGGGGTTCCCGCAGAGCGACCAAATCGTTACGTGCGTTGCGCCACGTCGGTGGAGCCCTCAGTGGGCCGTGCGTCATGTTTTGATTGGCGTCATGTACACGGTCGGATTCGTCCCGCCTTTCCACACCCACCCACACCGGGCACGAGTGGCTAGATGGATGGAGATGGATGTGGTGGCCTGCACAGGGGGAAATATTTGCATCAATTCACTTTGCACTTGGTTAGCTTGCAGGATATATTTGGGCCATTAGGAGGGTCTAAACCTTTGAGAGGGAAAGATATCTTTCATTAAAGAATAATGCTGTTGAAAGTTTTATATGTTAATTTAAATATTTTCAGGTTTATGTATATTTAATGACTTTCAAACTTTAACTATATTAAAGAGACTCTTTCTGTTTAAACTTTCGGTTAACAAAATAAGTGCCTGAATATTAATAATAAACTTTTTATGAAGGATCATTATTTAGCATAACTTTAACATTTTTAATTATAAAAAGTATTAAAAAATGTTATTATTAGATGAGAAATTATTATCGCTTTTAGTAAAATACCCAAACATTTAACTATATATGTATTTATTTTAGGACTTTAAACATTAGAATTCATATAAATTTAATCCATTTTCATTAGAAAATGTTATTAAAAAGCTAAACAATTAATTTAATGTTTGATTGTTACATTAAAAATATTTAGTTATTATATTTCAAGGCTATATAAATAAATACATATAAATAATAACTATTTTCTCAAAAATAGAAAAGGTAAAAACTAGAATTTAAAATCTTTAATTACAATTTTTAATCAGGAGTTTTACATGAAATATATCAAGATATGTAGGTGTACATAAATCAATATAATATATTATATATATTTAAAATATACTGAAAATACTTTTGAGATAATCCCACTCAGTTTTGAAATTAATCCCTAGTGATTACAAATCACCCCCTTTAATTTTCTCCCAGTGTCCTTGGGTTAGATTCACTTTTTTTCTCTGCTAATAAATAATTGCATTTTCACCTCAAGAACTCACTGACAGACGATGCCCGAGAGGGGCTGCGGGGCTGGGGGGCAGGGCGATTTTCTCCGGGGTTGACACAATTCAATTTGCCCGCGTTTCCGCTCCGTTCCGACTGCAGGTGGCTGACTCGCTGGGTGGTTGCTTGGTGTATTGCCAGTTTTTGTAATTCCATTTCTGATTTCATATTTTGCTGTCACTGTGAAATGATTCAATTTTGCAGATTTCTTTCGGCGGGGATGGGCTGGATGGATTTTTTGGGGCAGTCGCTAGCGATATTTGCATGCCGGGCATGCCATGTATCTATGTATCTTTTCCTGTACCCTTGCAGGGTATTACAGTTTCAGTCAGAAGTTTGCAACGCAGTGAAAGAGTCACTTCCGACCCCATCAAGCATTAATGTTTTTGATAAAAACTAGCACAGAAAAACTTTCCAAATTCAAATTAATGATATTTTTAGACTTCGATTTTCACGAAATATATTATTAAAAATAAATATATATTTCATATTCAATTTTTATTTGTAAAATTCCAACTTTTAAAAGGGGTTGTATTATGAAAATAGTCACACAATTCGACAATATTTATGTATAAAATTCTCAAGATCAATATTTTGATTTATTATTTAAAACAATGAAATTAACGAATTTTTGTCTCAGCTATGATAAATTTTAAATGAGTTTCAAGGGTGTACAAACTTCGTCTTCTTGAAGTTAACATCCTTTCTTGTTTTTTTTTTGTGTTATTTTGATTTTTTGTGGGTCTGCGTGCCGTTATCAATCAAAAGCGAAATGCGAATTGTGCGCAAATTTGTTGCATACGCAGAAATATTTGCTATATTGCATGGCAATCAAAGCGCTGTGTGATTGACAGGCGAAATGGAATATTTTTGAGTGATATCTTGCAGCTGGAAATGCACTGACTTGAAACATGTCAAAGTCTGTCTATCTTTAGACTTTCCAATGGGAAGAGCTAGGGAATATATATATATATATATATATATACATACAAGCATAAATCCATCAGTTATTGTGGGTGAATCTCCTGAAAATCACATTTCTGTCAACATTTTCAAAGCTGAAAAGGTGTACAGCCTTTCAAATCTGAAAATAATTTAAAAATCAGTAGCATAGTACGAAAATATATTTAATATGTGATTTCTTTTACTTAATAAATAAATTTGTTAACGGTTTTGATATTATAAAAATATTATTTCGTCTTATAAATTACTTTTGCCAATCTTTTCTATTGGTATTTTAATGTTATTTACATTTTAGGTAATGGTTTTTACATTTCTAATCAAATTGTAAAACCTTTATAATTGCTAAAGAAATACCTTTCTAGATTTTGTATTAACTATGCAATATTATAAAAGAAACTGGCTTTAAACTAAGCTGAAATTCTCAAAATCATCTTAAATTATTACGTCTAATCCAGGACCTTATAACAATTGCATTCTAACCTATATCTTCCCCGAAAAGCACTTGGAAAATCATAAAAACACTATCGGTTGCCTTGAAATTGTTAAGTGCACAATGAGCCTTGGGTACATTTCCGTCAGACTCAAAACCGATTGTGTAATAATATCCTTCGACTCAATTAGCAGACAGGTTAATTACCCCAGTTGCGATTGCCCAAACCATGGACAGGTAGTACTTTAGGGCGGGACCTGGTCTATGCAAATGCCAGGACAAAGGAGCTGGCCACAAAAGAGCCTTCGGCGAGTCACTTAGCTGGAGTCCCTGGGCCTGGATTTCTCGGCTGCCAGCATCCTTGAGGCTGCCGGGGATCTCTTATGCCGGAAGTGTCCTTCGCAGAACTCGCACGTGTGTCGGCATAAAATAATGCGACATTTTTATGGCCCGAAAGAGTGCCGCCCCTGCCTTCCGCCTGACAGCTCAACTTAAAGCGGTGTTAAAATTTATGAATGAATTTGACTAGGACAGGAAGCGGGAAGCGGGAACAGGGAAGCGGCATCCTGGCAGCAGGTAAGCAATAACTCAGTCTCTGGCCGGGAGTTTTTCTAATTTCTTTCGGCTAAAATACAGTTTCGGTCCTTGCATAGTAAAAATGCCCAAAGATTTATGATGAGGCTCGTTGAACGTGCACACAGGCACATACTATATCCCCTCGCTCTCTCTTTGGCTAATCCCGAATGAATGAATTGCGCTCCTGGGCTGTCGTCCTTGCCACAGCCACTGCCGCTGCCACTGCCGCTGCCACTGCTCCTGCGGAATGGAATGCAAATCCGTTGATTTAGAAATTCCATTAATATTGGAGTTCCTGGGGCCCCGCCTCCTTTATATTCCTTATCAATATGCCACACGAGGCCAGGAACCCACCATTAAATGTGTGTGTATGTACTATCTACATATATAATATGTGTTTTGGGGAAACCAATCAAATTTCAAAAAGAAATATATTTATATTTGATACTGAGGTAAATGCTGAGGGCATCTTTGATGAAAAATAGTCTTCTTTTTGGGGGGAGTTATAAGAAAAGACAGGACGTTCTTATTTTTAAATAATTGCCCAAATATTGAGGAGGTTATAAAGTAATTTAAGCTACTATTATAGCCTAAAATATTTATAATTAATATAAGTAAAGTATGCTAGTTTTGTGCAATCTTACACCAAAAATTGGCTCTTTTTGGTTGATTCATGAGAAAAGAAAAGAAGGAAAAAAAAAATTCAAAGTCTGAAAAGGTTTTTGAAATTAAAATAAGTAAAAGCAAATAAAATAAAAAAAGATATTCTGATAGTTTAAGGAACTAATTACTAGCTTTCTCAACAATATTAAGCATAACGAAATAAATAATTCATAGGCCCAAGAAACCACACTGAATACTACTTAAGTTTATTGCCTGTTTATTTTTCTTCTTGGTCAAACTCTGGTACATGTCAGCCCCTGTTCCATCGGGGCTAATTTCAAAATAAAAAAGAACTGGAAATGTATTCAATATTTGGCCAACACCATGGACAATGCAGTGGACACTGCCGCACAGCCATTCAAAGATGGTAAATACTTGCTCCTCGATGTGTGTTGGCCGGGCCAAGGCCTGACCACATTAGCATGTCACTCGGTGGTAAACAGAGAAAAGTTACGAAAACTTCTTGGAAAACTTTGCTTATGTTTGTGTCCCCAAAAGAAAAACTTGGCAGATAAACAAAAAGAAAGAAACGAAAGAAAATCGGGCTGGTTCGATATGAACTCGTAACTTTCCTTTCTGGCTATTGACACATTTGTGACATCCGACGAGTTGCTTAAGCAAATACTGAAAATTCGTGGGCGTGGCAGGGTCTGTTTTGGTTTGGACTGGACTGGTGCGTGTGAGTGTCATTTTCATTCTGTTTATTTGTCAGTCATTATTTTGGCCAAATATTGACGCTCTTGTCATGCCCAGTAGCACTCTGCGTTAATTGATTTCGAATTTCGTAGCCACTTTTATTGTTATTATAGCAGAACCCAAACAAACTCCCCTGCAATCACACACACTCGAAGCCAGGCCTACTACACCTTAGTCCGAGTCCCATCCAATCGAACAATCGAGTAATCAAGCGAAGCCATCAAATACTCAACCAGTTCAAGTCCGAGCATCGGTGACTTGCACTCCCGAAATTATCAAAATTTTTTTTCGTACGTTTATGAGCCATTTCGAATGGCTATTAGGGTTCGAGGCTTTGGCTTCGGTATCTTAAATTATATTTTTATTTATAAACTTTACGCCAGCCAAGCCAAATCGATTTGTCACACAGCATTTCAAATCATATTGCCAATTTACAGTCGTTACCAGAGTTTTGTCATTAACAATTTGCATGATGATTCTAAGCTGAGTTTAAAGTCAATTGAATTTTTTAGAGATAATTTTTATGCAGATGCGTTATCAGCAGAATGGGTAATAAAACGATTAATATAGGAGGTTTAGCCACTGGAAATTAATTTTAAAAATAACAAGCAGGTCTTGTACTAAATATATATTATAATTCTTCTTGTGGAGACACTCTTTTTATACAAAATATTTTTCTATAAAATATCTCATACTTCTTTTTATTACAAAAACATTTATAGAACAATGCCATAAAGTACTATAATGTTTTTACGATTGTGTTTGTTGAAATTGCAAAGCCGTGACGTTAATCCGCGATTAATCACATTGAGATTGTCAACTGGTCTGAGATCAACTTGTTCTGGCTCTCGAGCTCGAGTGTTAATATTTGTGCAATAAATAAGCAAATTAAGTGTTTCCACAAACGGCTGCAAATATGCCCAGATACAGATACACAGAAACAGATACAAAGATACAGCCACAGCTAGAGACGGGGCCGCAGATACAGATACGGGGCCCAAGCGTAGTTGGAGATGGGCATAAATAGGCGCATAAATATTTGTTTATGTTTTCACATCGCGCTTATCAGAGTGCAAACATAAGCGGCGCTACTTCGGCTCCCCAGCTCCGATTTCCGTTGCCAGGTTTTCCGCTCCGTTGCCGCTGTTTGCCCACGGATTTTGCCTTTGCACGGCTCTTGTTTTTTATCTTATCGCCGTGCTGGAACTACGGGTCATGCCAGGCCCAGTCGCTGCCACTGCCAGTGCCCCTGCTCCCTTCTCGGTTCTTGCTGTTTGCTCAATTAATACGAACTTTAATTGAAAAACAATACAATTAACTAAATCAGTTAAGCGCGTCGGTCGGGAGTCTGGCGCCCATTATCAGTATCCGTCGTCTGCCCTCACGACTCTTGACTCCCTAGACTCGTTTTGCTTCCAAATCCACCGAATCCCAACTCCAGCCACAAATGGCAATGCAGGGGATGACGTTGGTTCCGGCTAGTTTCGGCAAAAGATACTTTTTCCTAGCCAAATGCCACGAACTTTGGTTCTCTAGAAAATTAGAGAGAATGAGATACTTTATTGGGAGGTAAAGAAAAGTATCTAAGGCCCTTAGAATGCTGCCAAATCTTGGCTAAAATATAATATTAATAAATAATATATAAACTAAGAAATATTTAAGATGTAATATACAATGATCTACGCTAAAATATATTTAAGTTGTAATTTTACAACAATGGTGTATTTGGTATATGAAACATTTTATTTCCAATTTCCAGGGATTTCTGTGGCATCTCTGTAAGCATTTTAATTTACAAAATTAAATTATTATATATAAAAAAACACATTTATATTATTATCTTTTTATGTTAAATTAATTTACTAGTTTGATATAATTTACATACTAATTGTATTTCTTAACATCAAAACCGTGAAGCTTTGCAGCTTGTGAAAAAAGTTGCTATATTATAAATACCTTCAACTGAAACACATTCATGATTATTTCATAAATTTCCTAAACCAATTTGAAGCACATCCCACAGACGCCGCAAATAAATAATTCCCGCAGCTGTTACGTAATTGCAAATTCCACCTCGCATTCGGCATTCAAAATTAATGAAATTACTGAAAGATACTTTGCCTAAACCAAGTGCATTGCCCATTTGTGGATGCCCCGACCCAAGCGTTTTTTGGAGGCAGCAGAACAAGACACTCGCTGCTAATTTCGTTCTTGTCGCCCCGCGATGTTGTTTGCTTGTTCTTTCTGCTTTCGGTGTGTTTTTATCTAAATTACTTTTAATCGCCATTTAATGTTTTTGTTTTTCTTGTTTTCTGCCTTTGCTGTTGCTGTTGTTGTCGTTGTTGCCGGTTTCGGTTTTGTTGTACGTGTTTTATTGCGACGTCTTTTGGGGTTCTCTAATCTAATTGCAAAATACAAGCGCCCAACGTGAATGGATCTGAGTGCGTGTATGGATATGGGGATGCACGAGAAAGAATTGGTACTTGAAAGTGATTAAATCAATTAATTTTTTAATGTTAATTTAATATGTAAGCACTTTGATAAGAATATAATTATTATTATTAATATATCTTATTGTAAGAAATATAAGTAAAATCGTCAGGGAGTTGAAATCCCTTTAAAGAGCTTTTAAAAGTATGCTGTACAAAATTTACTTCAGCTAATAAAGTTCTCACAATAAAAATATATATTTTATGAATTTATTTTAATTTATTAATATTAATTTAAATATTCAGAACTAAAATCTTTTGGGATTGGAATATACTCGAAGAAGTGTTTAAAGGTATACTGTACACTTTCCAAAAACAAAATCAAAATTTCTCAATATAATTCGTACTTAGATTTTAAATGAAAATTCTCCAGGAAGTAATGCATAGGCTTTTATTTTTCAAAAATAAAATCATAATTTCTAAAAAGAAAATATATCTTTTTTATAAATAAATAAATTATGCTTTTTAATATTTCTTTGTAATATTTTTAATTTATATTCATATTTAACTTTCTCAAATCAAGTCAAACAAAAGTAATATAAATTATTTTCTATTAAATAATTTCTCAAGATATTCCTGCCAGTGTTTAGAATCTAATTAACTATTTGTCTCAGTGCACCACCGGCGCTGTGGGAGTGAGCGGTGCAAGTGTGGGTGAAAGTGCGTGTGACGGGATGTTTGTGTGCTTTTCAAGGCCCCGCAACCGCCCCGCCATAATAATAATCCGGCCTTGCCCATCTGGCTCCCCATGGAAATAGATTGCGCGCTCCGCTATCTGGAAAAGTTGTTCGGTCTGCAAATCGTATAAACAATTATAAACAAACAGTCGTCGGGGCGAACGCTTCTTTATCATGGCCTAGTTCTTTTATTGATACCATTAGGAGTCTCACCAAAAAAATACAGAAGAAAAAAGAACGACACTGAGAACCGAAATTCCCCTGTCAGTCCCTCGAAGTGCCGCCCGACGCGTGCGAATCCATGAGATACATTTGGCTGTAAACAAAGTCATTCATTATGCCAATCCTCCATATGTCCAACAAGTCGCCCCGATCCTTCGCATGTGGAAATGGAATTGCGTCAATCAGTTAACCGCGCTAAATAGTATATGGGAAATATTTATAAATATCCAAAATATCTCTAAATAGTGGAAAATAACAAGTAGCCCGAGGGACCATAGGCCCACAGCATGATTAATGACTTGATTATTTGTTTTCAGATTATATAAACATTTTCCAGACCCTTAATAATCACAAGTAGAAATTATTTGAGTTATTCTCCAATGGAAACAATTGTTTTCCGGCCTTGGCAGAAACTTGAAAGTTGTCAAAAGCCACAACAATGGCGAGGTCTTCTCTAGAGATTAAATTGGTTATGACTGACGGAGTCTCTAAGCACCACCATGCACTTCACACAAGGTCCAAGACATAAACATAAACCATTTGCATGGCAATTCGAGTTCACTTTTTGTTTACGATCTGTAAAGTATAAAAGAACACTTTTGTTAAAAATTTGTTTACAAATATTGTGTACTCATAATTAATTAATTACCTTAGTTGACAGACATAAAATAATTTCCTCTCATTTTGGCATTTAAAAATGTTTCCTTTGGGTTCATTAAAACCACAAAATATATTTTAAAAATCCTTTAATTTAATTGTAAAAAATGTTAAGTGTGCCAAAAGTGCAATGAGTAAAATTTACACCTTTTAACAAAGTTTTATTATTTTAAGTGTTAGTGTAGTAACTTAAACTTATGCTTCTTATTTCTATATTGTCTATGCTATATATATTTTTCTGATTAGTTTTTAAGATTTTAATTTAAATTTAAAGTTAAATTTCAAGAGCTCCAGAATCTTTGATTAAAACGTTGAATTGGTTTGGCGTAAAGCATCTTATATTTATACTTTCTTTGATCTGAGACTCTTACGCTTCTTATTGTAATATTTTCTTAAACCCTAAGCTGTGCAACGCCTCAATTGAATACCTTCGTATGTTGACGAGTGCAGGTAGATGGATGTTGACCCTTGGGCGATGCCTTCAATAAGTACTTGTGTCTTGTGAGCCTGTTAATGAGATTTTCTTTATGTCTCTTTGTGGGCCAGTTCCTCCCATTTGCAACACCCACGCTTTTCCAAAATAGCTTGATTTGTTTTTGTATCTCAACTCAGAGAGAAAGATATTCCTGTTCTGTTAATAATTATATGATTCACATTGTGCAAGTCTTCTCAGCTACATTGCACAATTATGGTTAATCAATTGCAGCAAATCGTTTAATTATCGATTTCCATTATCCATTAGTTAACCCATTACAGAACATGTTTCAACAGCAAACCATAAAAATATATTTCTATATGTATCTAAGGTCTGCTGTTTGTTTTTTTAATCCGAAACGGAGGAAAGACAGAAAAGATAAAGCTGGTTTACAGAAACAGGCGCCAAACATGGCATACGAATTAATTTGGTTGTTGTATTTAAATGCTCCAAGCAGAAAGTGGGAATGGGAATCATTTTTTCAGTTTTTGTTTAGTTTTTTTTTTAATAGATTGCAAACAAAACAAAAATTAACATACACCCCGATGTGGTGGTGATCGTGAACGTGCCCGGTCGTCGAGGCGAGCAAGGCAGAAAATAAAATAATAAAACATTTGTTATTCTTGTGACATCACCACGCAAAGCAAAAAGGGGGCTCTTTTCAAAATAAACAAAAACGAGCGCCAGGTCTGCCCTGGTGAACAGTAGCTCCTAAGGTAGGCAATACAAAATAAATTAATTTCAGCTCAAAATAAAGTTCTACTTTATCAAAAACGATTTAAAGAAAATTTTTAAATCGATGTTGAAAATAAGTTAAGCATATTATTCTTCTTTTCTTGCGTTTAATATTATAAAATATCCAAAATGTTTAACGATCCCAATTAAATACTATATTTTATATGAGAAAAAAGTAAATTTAGAGTTTAAATTACATACATTTTCATCGAAACTATTTCAAGAACTTATTTTAAGCTATTTTATTACAAAGAGGAACAGTGTTCCTTCTCATTATTCATATTTTTGGGCTCTTCTTAGCTTTACAAATGTTAAAGTATACGTAAATAATATATATATTCTATATAAAATAATTTTCTTTAAAAAATAAAATAATTTCTTCATTTATTTATTTATATTAAACTCCCAAATACTCAAATATCCAAAATATAACCCATTAGTTCCACCACTTTATGGCCTACTGGTTTAGAGCAAACGATCGCTAACCCAGAATACTACGTTCTCTCCTTATCTACTTTATGTAGCCCCCAGCCTCAGACATATAAGCCCCAGCAGAGACCCAAAGCCCAGACCCAATATAAACAAAACAAAAAATATAGCAAAGACCCCGGGCTACGGCTGGAACCCCTCCTGGGCCTGGTTTTGAATAGGCGCAGCTGTGTGGCTCGTATTAGATAAGTCCAAACGCTTCGGGTGTGCGGGTATTAATATGCAAATTAGTTGGGCAACAACAACAAAAAGTATAGGCATATACATAAATAACAATGACAACAACAACAGCAACACTATGATGAGTGATTAAAAGTAATGTGCAGAGGCAAAGTCGAATAGCAAATGCGCCAAATGAGGATCGCACTCGTGCAACAGTCACAAAAAATGGGTATTACAGGGTATATACGAGTTGGGTTTTGAGTAGAAGTAATCAATTTTTAAATGTAAGTATACGTATTGTTAGTAAATAATATATAAACATAAGTAAATGTTAGAAAGTGTTAAAGAAAAGAAAATATAAATTTAATTTTAAAAGGAAACAATTTTTGTATGTCAAAGAAAATAATGCATAAATTTCTTTTTATAGAAAACTATTCTTTTATATAAAAGAACTGTATAAATTAATTTTTATAAAGAAACTATTTTCGTTTTTTTTGCATGAGCAGCATCTATTAAATCTAAATGCACTTCAGATAGCTTACAAAATGATATGTGGTGTATTTAAAAAACATTAGGTATATAAAATAAATATAATGTTATATATAATTTTTTATGTACCCTAAAATGTCTATCAAAATAAAGCCTTAGATATAATCTAAAAAAATAGATATATATGTAGATAAATCTTGAAAATGAAATCAACAATTATTTTTTATATTATATATAAAGTAACTTAAAATGTCGATCAAAGTAAATTCGTAAATAAAGTCTTGTAAAAGATGTATACAAAATACTTGGAATATAATTTTTGTTCTTGAAAAATGAACAAACAAATATGCTTAGTTTGTAAACAGTTTCTTCATCAGCAAACCGAAAACCCCCTTTGATATCCTATCCAAACCACACTACTAGTGGGTCCCCCCTCCCCATAGACATTTCATCTCATTTTATTTTTCAAAGAGCCACATATCATGCGACGATCGAGTGGCCGCCACATGGGGCTCCCGCTTTCGATCTGGATCTGGATGGGATCTCGGTTAGGGTTAGGGGTAGGGTTGAGGGCAGGGGGCCATGGCAGGGGATAGGGGTCTGGGTCTGGTCCGCTTGTCTGTCATCCATTTGGCAAACTTTAGCCACAGATCGTTTCGTTTCGTCAACAACAAAGCGAGGCGAAAACAATGGACGCCACTCATCGAGTGGGCTTGGGGACGGAGGTCTGGGGACTGTGGAATAAAGCCAAGTCGAGCTGAGTTGAGCTGAACCGAACCAGCATATGGAGATGCTGGTATGACACTGAATTAATAAAGGGAATACAAGACAGATCAAATGTATATTTCTACTTATATCAAAGAAGAGTTACTTCTAGAAGAAAAACTATAAATATTTTTCAGGGTGATTTACTGTTTATAAAAAAATCTTACAAATTATTTAGGGGAATTTTAAATATGGTTAATTCTTAGTATTGATTTAAATGTTTAATAATTTATTTAAAAGCCTACTTAATGCCCGGTGTCACACTGTCATTTCTGACTGATTGCTGGCTCTTCTACTACGCCGCATTTGAAGGCAATCGACGGGGCCCTGCGTAGGAGGTGTTTGGCGCGTGTGTCGGCATATTGAATAGGTCGACCCCCAGCTAAGGAAAGACAACAAAAAGTGCGATCTAGCAGCGCACCACACTCCAGCCCAAGCCCCCACTACCATCACTGGCACCACCACCACCACCCCCACGTCGGTTTGCCGCGTTGGGGCGTGACAAATTTCCAAGCGTTGCCTTTTCATGTTTTGTTTATAATTTTATCTAATATGCACGGAGCACTTTGGGCTGTCATATGGCCCAATCGATGGATCTACCTATGCTTAGGCCCCATAGACCGTACCCGAACCCGAACCCCTTACCCTGCTTCTTCTGTTTGTAAACAAAGAGCACAAACGCCTCTTGAATTCGGAATTTGTTGCCTCGATTTGTGCGATGATTTCGAAATCGTTTTCAAAATTGCCCCGACATTTTCTCAGCTGCGACTGATTTGCTGATTTTCTTCCTGGATTGAATGATTGCTATATGTTTTGTATATTTATAGCGTAGGAAATATGTCAGAGGGACAGGGAATCATTTGTTATTTGAATCATAAATGTTATGTATCTTATCTCATCTCATCTAACTCATCTGGATAGGGAAATATATCAATATGTAGGGTTTTTAATAAATATTCCAGTTGAGGTTTTTGTTTCATACTTTTTTTTTTAAATGATTATTTTATTTTACCTGTATAAAAATTCAAATAACAAAAGTTTGTATAAAACCAAAACCAAAACTGCATTAATTTTAATTCGGAATGATTTTCTAGTTTAGTTTTTATTATTAATATTAGAAAGTTAAATATTTTGATGAAGTTTTTAGCATTTAAATACTTATAAAATTAAGGAAATTTTAATAAATAAGATAAGGTACATCTATGCACACTTTGAATATTCTAACAGAGACATATTTCTTTATTTTCGACCATAGAAATTTATTTATATCTTGACCATATATATTAAAATTCCCTTAAGAAGTATTAAAATAATATAAAAACCGTACTTTATAAGGCTCATTCAAGTAATTTTGGATCTCTTCTTTAAATTCAAAATAAACACAGTGTTCAGTTGAGAAACATTTCTTTAATTTTCCACTGTGTATTTCTAAAACCTCCAATGTGGCACACCTAATTGTACATTACTAGGCATATTAAACACAGCTCATAATATGATACATTAGTGTTTGATTTGCTTCATTTGCATTTTAGGCTTTGTTTTCAATTAGTAATACTTCATTTTTCATCATTTCCAATGAATTAATTTCATTCCAAAGATGGAGAGTCCGCCTGTAGAGCTTGGGATCAAGACAAGGTCAATACTATTCAGCACGTGCCTAGACCAAGGTCTCAGCTCATTTTGGGCAACAAAACAGAATTAAATATAATTACAACGCGTTCCTATTTTAAGAGATTACCCAATGTGACAGACAACCTGCAATTTGCACAGATTTTATCATATTTATTCGAAATATTCGCTGTAAACAAAATGTAAGGGGATGCAGAGGAAACTATTGAAATAAACAGAATTGAATTGTACACATTTTTGGCTCTGAATAATATTTGTATTTATTTAGCAAACTAAGAATTGCAGCCGCACCTGGCAGGCAAGCCAATATATTGTGTTATTATTTGCAAAATGCCTGCAGACCATCCCTTAGTGTCCTGTCAAAGGGATAAACCCACAATCAGTTGAATAAATAGGGTTCTTTAAGTGACGATGACGATGATTTGTATTCCGCACATTTATCATTAAAAACAACAATTCCCTTAATGCATGTGCAGATTTTAAGCTCCGACATCGATGGAAAAATATACGCAAAATAAATACGAGGGAAATCACAGTGGGTTTTATTTGCAGACGCCGTTCATTCCCATTTCCATTCCGATTCATTCATTCATTTGCTCATTCATATCGAAATTCGCCAGCGATATGCTCTTGTTTATTAAAACATGTGCGTTTTTGCCTCTGTTTTTGTATTTTTTTTTGTTCCCCACCCCCGAATTCTACGATTCTACCAATTTTATTTATTTATGCAAAGAATTTTTGTTTTGAATGCAAATGAAGTGTGTGCCAGCTGAAAAATATTCGCAGCGAGCCATTTCACATTTCACTTTTCACCTTTGCCTGGGCAGCAAATCGACTGGAAGGAAAAATAGTTGAGCCAGACACTAATAACCCCGATAAGTTATTGCACCTGTTGGGAGCACTTGATGGCCAATGAAATACGGAGCCAGTTGAATGAAGTTGGTCACGGCGGTAAGTCGATTTTAATGCCTTCCTTTTCCCGGCGGGTAAGCCACAGTTTAATGACAACTGTGAACACTAAAGGAAAAAAATTAGTCGGTTCTTGTTAATATATATTATATTTAAAATTTATATTTAAAAACTAATTGTTTATAAATAAAATAAATAAATACATCAAAACTACAAATAAATCAAGATATATAAAATACTAATTAAGTTCAGAGTGGGTTTTAAATATTTTCTTAGACATAGTTTGTCTTTATCGGTTTTATTAAATCAAAAATCTATTAAATAAGAGTCTAAAAATATAAAATAATTAAAGGTAATTAAAAAAAACTAGGATTTAAAGGTCAGCAATCTATTTAAAAAATCCTTCAGTAATGTAAACAAACTTTACATTGTTTTTGAAAATGTTCCAATCATTGGACTAGCATTTTAAAATTACTAAGTACATTTTCACAATAACAATTTTTTTTAATGTCATAAAAAAAGATATTTAAAATATTTTAATTAATTTTCAAACATTTAACTCTTTTAATTAAAATTTTCAACATTTGAAATGTTCCTTTTAAGACTTCTTTTCTTCTTTTGACTAACATTTTTCAAATAATTATTTTAATTAAATTTTAAATTAAAATTTCAATTAAATATTTTAATTAAATTAATAAATCTTAATCTTTTCCCTTCCCTTTTTTTTCATCTTCAAACTTTTGTTCAACACAATTCTTCCCTTTCCAGACTAACATTTTTCGTGTGGATGCTGCCAATATGATGTTGTCTCGAATGTGTGCCAAATCTATTAAATTTCAAGCGTTGAAAAACAAACCAGAAAAAAACTCAGCGTAAAAAAAACGCAAATTGCGCTTTATTTAAGTACAAAAATAACAAGAAACGCAGCGGAATTGTGTAGAAGTGTGACCCAGGGGCGTGGGCGGTGTGATTTGCCAAGGGGGAAAAAGGGGGAAAGGCGGCACTAGAATAAATTTGAAAACCGCACTAAATTTTTTTCTTCTCATTCTGTTATTTGCGAGCGTCCGAATTTGTCGGTTATATGGGTTCATTCGCACATTGTTGTTGTGCTTGATGGCGTCCGCCAGGTTTATATGGCACACATATCCATAGACACATATATATATGTATATGTATATATACATATATATACACCTATATGAGGAAGGGGTTCCGGGTGGGTGGCAGGTGCAGGACGGATCGAGTGCCGTGGAGCGGGGGTGTTGTGTGTAGTACAAGATTGCCAGTCTTAACGCCTCAATTCAGATTCTTGTTTACGCGCCGACGTCCAACAATTTTTGCGTCGTCTAATCAAAACGAGGGAAATTGTTTTCATCCTTCCTATGCACTAGGAAAAAATATATACTTAATCCGCAAATTTGAAGAATATTCTTAGGAAAAAAAAGATTACTTCTACCCAATCCCTAATAAATAATGCAAACTTTCTCGAATGATATGCAGAAACATAATTTGTAACATTTTATAAATCACTAAAAGGTATTGTAAAAATTCAGAAAATTATTAGTAAATAACAAAAAAATACTTAAATTAAATAATAATTATAAAATAGGTAATAAATATTTAGAGTACAATATGTTGAAGCTGTTTTAAAGTCTATTGTTGTACGGCTGTTATATTTCTTTGAGTTACATTAACAGAATGTCAATTTGTTTTATATTATTTTACTTTGATTGTTAAAAAAATTTTAAAATATATCATTATCATAAATATGTATATTTTGCTCATATTTATATACAAAATTTAGGAAAAAAATGTATGGTAAACCCTTTTCCCTCAATTGGTTTAGAATTTCCAAGTACTTTTTTGTATACATTTTCCCCAGGGATATTTTTTATTACGCCATCTTAATCGTATTTAGACGAAATCCCCTATTTCCCCCAGTGCACCCCCATTCTGGGTTTTGTTTTTCCATCTTTTCCCCGATCCCCTCCCTTAACCCACCATCCCCCCGCCAGCCACTGGGTTTTTCAGGTTTGATTGCAAAATGTGCGAGCATTTTCACTGCCTGTTGTTTCGACTCTTGTTGGCTTTAGTTTTGCATTTATTCTGATTATTTATTTTCGTACTTTTTCCTTGCGCTGGCTCTCGTATTTTTGGTTTGTATTTTTGGGGCCGCAACCTACGAAACTTTCCACAATGCAGTGGGCGGCGGCCCGCTTCTATTTTCAGCGGGTACGTTTAATGGGTTTTCTCACATTTGACATTTGCACGGAAATATATACAACAAAAACGGTGCAGCACTCTCACTCCCCTCTAAATAAAATTTAAATGTTGTTTACACTCGTCTAATTGGGCGTGCACAAAATCAACAAAGTCATCGATAATAAGCTGGCAGGGCTTGACATTTGCCAAGACTATAAAAATGTAGTTTGTCTCATAAAATTGACAATTTTAGCGCTGCACTTGAAATTGTTTACTTAGAATAAACTAAAATGGATATATGTACATATGAATATTTCTACTTGTCAGCGGCGCAACAAAGGATATTGTGTTCAAACATTAATGCGAATATAAGATTTTTAGAGAGGATTGAGAACTAGCTTTGCAAATCTATAAAATTTCTTTACAAATGTTTAAAATATTTTCAATGTTGATTTAAAGAAAACTCTTAATGCATCAATTAAAAATTTCCTTAGATGTTTGGAAATTTTATTTATACAAACAAATTTATTTATTACAAAGGGAACTCTTCATTAATTAATTAATTTATTAATTAATTAAACTTATTGATTTGCCCAGACATCCAACAATATCTAAAGAACTGTTAAGCAATTAAATAAATCTTAGAAAACTCCTAACAAATACGAATAACAAACCATCAATTAAGCATTCATGTTGATTTATCAAGAAATAAAGGAAAATTGAAAAGAAAGCAATATCTTAAGAAATTCGATATTTATTTGCGGCCTCCACGAAATCCGATATTTGATGACGTTATCGATATTGGATTGATTTGCGGAACGCTGAATTGCGTTGATGTTGATGGTAAATACGATTGACAGATAACCGATGGGATTGTTCGGCACTCGACTGACAGCTCTCTCTCTCCCTGCGTTAACCGGGAAACGTCAAGCTGACAAGTCGCCGGAGTATGATCTCCTTAGAGACTGCTTATTACCCCCAGGACAATGCACTTGCCAAATCCCGAATTCCGAATCCCGAGGCAGTTCACTGCACATTGCACATTTCCTGTTGTTGAGAGATAACAATCTGCTGCCATTCAATTATAGTCGGGGACCCCTAACAAATCTCTATCTATGGGATGCCGGTGCCAATCCCAGGCTTGAACCCTGAACCCAGGAAAACAAAAACAAAAAACTAAAAAAAAACGGATAACTGAAAACTGAAAACCAAAAAACAAGGAATACAAATCGTATCGGCTTTCCCTTACGGCCTGCAAGTGTTTGGCAACCTGATCAAGGGCTTATCTCGCCGATCTCGACGAGTGCATTTGTCATGGGGATCAGCCGAAGATATATACATACATATATATTTCTATATGTATAGAGTTGGACATGGTCGGGGGGCCTTGACCCGGCCACAATAGGGTTCCTACAATGCCGATTGGGCTCACTGCCTGCCATTGTTGTCATAAATTACACTTCAATTGTTGGCCAGGTTCGAGACACTTGGCCTCAGAGATGGGAAGGGATATGGGTGGTACTTATACAGATACTAGTGTACATGGGTCCCTACGTCCTTAAAGGGAAGTATTTTTGCCACTAGGAACCAAAAATAGAAAACGTATAGAAAAATGTAAGTTGACAAGAGAAGATATACTTATATACTAATAATATTCCAAAACCTTAAGCAAGAAAATAAGTGCCCTTGAGTTCAATTTAGCAACTTAAAAATTACTTATTTTATTTTTGCAATTGATAAATGATAAAATAAGTTAGAAAATAAACAATATACGTTTTATTTTATAGTGGACCAAATTGATGATTAAATATAAATATAAATAAATATAATATAAATAAAAAATGATAAATATTTCACTTACCATTAATATAATTTGTACCTAAAACGTACTTCAGTTTCCCGCTTTTCTAGAAATCTCTTTGGCACCTTTCCTGTATCTCTAAGATATATGGTACCTTTTCCCCCACCCCCTAATAGGGATTGGCATCAGGCTTTGCCAAACGGCCCGCTTTATATATTTATTGTTCCTCCAGCTACCTATTTTCCTTTCTCCTAATTTTTTACAGGTCCCCGAGAAGTGTCAAAAATATCAAATGTCCTTCTTTCTTCACGCTCGCTGCCCTTCTATGGGAAATCTCTAGGATAGCAAATGGCACCGCTACCTGCCAGGCATAATTAATTTAATCATTGCTCATTGCACACATTGAGGCACGAACAAAGGAGCCTAAACCCAGGCCCAGGCCCAAACCCACTGAGCACAAGTGTCCATTGTGCCGGCAATCCTGGTGACGTGCCCCAGACCCACGACAGGCAGCGGGCACTTGTATGTGCCAGTCCCAAACCCAGACAATATCTCGACCCCTCGGCACAACCCCTCACACTCCAGACCGTGACAGACAAGATTCTGAGGGGAACAGAAGAAAATCAGAGAGCAGAACCCGAACCTGGAACATGGAACCTGATTCTGAGGCCGAACGTGAAGAATCCTGTCCGCACCGAACGAACCCTCATCGCCTGATTGAGGTTTCGAGAGGTGATCTTCCTCCGTTCCGCAGCGTCATCATCGTCTTCATCTCCATCTCCATCTTCATCTTCATCGCCAGCTCTTCATTTGTGTGACAAACAAAGGCGGAGGAATCAAGTCCTGGTACGGAGCCAGGGATGGGCGTGCATCGTGATCGATCGTGTCCATTAGGGCCGTGGAGAGCTTGGCTATTGATAGCACAAAGGCTGCTCATTATTATCGGGGGTGCACAGATACCTGTTTTCCTTTTCTACTTTTTTCTCCCTTTTTTTTGCCGAATGTGGATTACAAATGAGCGGGAAATTTTGAATTACAAATAATTTGAGGACTACTGCAGGGAGGAAGATATGAATTTGAAGGAATTAAAGGGAATTATTCATAACTTATTTAATAAGTTCTATTATAAATTGGGGTAAGTGAGGAAAAATAAGGAAAAAAAGAATATTTAAAAGATTTACAATAAAAAAAATGTTTAAGAAAAATATATTTTAGTGAAAATAATATTATAGAGTTTTACTGAGAATTTTATTAATTTAAAACAGGATTTTCATTGAATTACAAATTAAATTGACATTTGCTGTAGAGTTTTAACAAGGATTTCTTTTGTATACAAAATAGATTTCATAAGGATTTATCAAATTAATAGGTATTTAATCCGGATTTAATACGAATTTTAAATGAGACCTTGTTCTTTTGAAGTCTATCCTTTTGGTGAGTCTTGGGCGATATTGGTTTAAGATCTTAGAAATTCCAGTTGGTAAACATTTTCCGATAAAATAAATTTTCATATGATTTTCCACCTCTAAACCGACCGAAACTAATTTAAGAAAAATCTATAATCACCATCAAGAGTGTGCTATATAATTTGTCTTAAGAGAAACCCTTGAGAAATGGAATATGCATGACATTTGAGTTGAGCGTGTCACGCAAGGTGTGCCCGTGATTTCGACTTTGGGTTGTTCCTTTGGTCACGCACTCATCCCGACCTCAGCTCTGAGATGTCCCACTGCGAGGGTCTGCCCCTGCCTCTAAGCCCTCCTCTCCAATACCCTAACCGATCTGCCCGAATATCCCCTATATCTTGTCCATCGCCTGACCGACGACAAACAGAAGACTCGAAAAAATACAGGCCAGAGAAGAACAAAAAAAAGAAAGGAAAACCGTGTGCGTGCTTACCAAGAAATGAAATTAGGGGGGAGGAGAGTCTCACCGAAACTCCAGCGTATTTTGGTAGTTAAATTACGGCCCATTGTCTTTGGCCAAGATCGCTGGCTGTGACTGTGACTGTGGCTGTGGCTATTTGTACAAAAACAGTGGACAAGCATAAATGGTTGCTAATATCGGTATCGATGGGATCTGAGCAGAGAACTGGTTTTCCTGGGCTTGGCACCTAGGGCTCACCCTCATATACCTGTCTTATATATGCCATATATCCCCATTCCCCTACTCTCGAGGTAGGTTTCGGGGGAAAATGCGAGATCTCCTAGCGCGCACTTTGCATATAAATCATTTTTATGACTTGTTATTTTTCACTATTTATTTGCCTTCTCCTCGCCTCGTTCTTGTTTATCGAAGAAAAAGCAACGAATTTCTGTTGATTTTCTTGTTGGACTTTTCTGTAAATTACAACATTATTTCGATGCGGGATTGAATAATTGCCGGACTCCATCCGGGAGGGCCTGTGGGGTATCGTAATTAAAGGCAACTCATACCGACATCCCCCGCGGGGCTGTATATAGGCATCCATCTGTTTAATTAACAGCTTTTGACCTTGTCCAATCGTTTATAAACAATTGAGAAGGAGAGTGCTGAAATTCGGCATTTGTGGAGGGAAATCCGTTGCTGATTTAAATGGAAAATTACCGGCGAAAAGGGTTGAATGATTTAAGGTAATCCCAAACTATTTTCCAACCCTCGCACAGAATTATTTACAGTGGGAATTAAAGCAAACTTGCCCAGGAATGGTTGAGATTTATTTCGTTTTTGGGTGATTAAATTTAACGAGAGGGTTTTGACTTTCAGGTCGGGGAAAATAAAGTTGTCACAAATCTCTAAAGTTTGCTCAGAAAGTCTAAAGTAAACAGATTATAAGGGATTATAGATTTTACAAGGGAGTATCAGGATCCGAATTTATGAGCTAATATCTAACTTAGTCTAATTAAGAAGTTAATAAATTAATGTTATTAAAGGAGAGCATTTTATATACATTACAAATAATTTTTATAATTTACAAATACATTATGTGTTGTTATATATTAATATATTTAGGTATCCTAAAATTTCTAATAATCGCAGCAAATTTATGCGTATTTATAAAATGCTCTTCAAAAATCCTAATAATAATCCCAGCCAATATTTATCTTTGAAACTCCCAACGCTCCCCTAATAACTTGCAAGAGCTTTTAATAAAAACAAATGCACAAACATTTCTAGTTTGCGAAATCAATAAAAATATGGAAAATCGAACATGATATATTTTCCTGTACCGCTTATTGGATTTTCCTAGCCTCCTGCCGCCGGATCAGCGCAATTTGTTTACACTCCTTGGCGATTTATGAGGCATTTAAGGGGGCAGATGGGCCTCCAAGCCTCCCAATCTCCAAACTCCCCTGCACCCAATATTGGTAAAAGGGCCTCAGTCCATTGTAAATATCACATAATCCACCGCAAACAATTTTGCCCATTTTTTCTTTGGTCTTTTTCCAGGGGAGAAAAAATTTTAATAAAAAGTAAATTTGAAATAAACAAAATGTTTGTAATATCAGAAATTTATTGCAATCGTAGCGCGGAAACTGAGGCCCTAGCGGGGTATAATGGCAGGGCCGAAAAACAGAGAAGCGATTTATAAAAAGAAAAACCAAAATTACGCGACTTGTTTAAATTCTGAAAAGCCATTAAACGCAGCTGGGGCCCCATCCAAACTCGGAGAGCGGCATCCACAGGCACTGGCACATCCACATCCACATCCACACAACCATGTCGGGATGTCGGGGTTCCAGGCCGGACCAGAACCGCAATTATCATGAACGCAGTATCCCGGCGTGAAGGGAGGGCCCTGGCACACACTTTGACGCAAAAACTTAAATCGTTAAATATTTATAAACGAGCTGAGAAAACGCACACACATAGAGCGTGGACTCGGGAAATTAGACAAGAGGGAAAACCCCAGGAAAACGGACATCAAGTGGACACCAGCTGGACGTTGCTGTATATCAACACATCATAATCCCAGGAGCCCGGGGCCAAATGGCAGGGAAGGTGTCCAAGGACGAACATAAGCCCCGAAAGCCGCCGCCTAATATGGCTTTAATGAGCTGTGTCAGGCCCAAAAAGGGGTGCCAGGATTTTCCCAAAAGCAAAAATGTTTACAGGAATTCGGTGAAGGAAGGTTTAAAAGATTTTTTTAAGATTTTCAAAAGCCATTAAACATAAATCTTAAACAGTTCCGGCTTAACTGGCGGGTAACAGGTAACAGGTAAGGAAATTAAGTACCTTTTACCAATTTCCTGCTGAAAGTGAAAATGGGAAGAAAGGCTTGAGCATACAAAATTCCAAAGTATCGAGGATATATTTTTTGTCCTCAGAAAAAAATGCAGGGAAATGGAAATATGTAGATATAAGAATTAGTTTCTGAGATATTTCAGTTAGTAATTACTTTAAATCTTAAGCCATTCCGTTGGAAAATTGCTAAAAATAGAATTAATAATTTAGAAAAGGATTAAAGTAATTGAGATTTCCGGCTGGAAACTAGGAAAAGCGATAAAATAATTTATGTGGATACAGAAATCTGTTAGTACTCCCCGATCTGCAGCAATCCCTCTTAATAATTATTAATTACGTAAGATTTTTGGCTAATAATTCAGAATAATTACATACTTATATATAAACTACCTTTACCTATTTTATTTACCTCAATGAATCCATATACAGGCTGTTACTCATGTCTAATGGCTTAACAACGTCCCATATTTCTCAAAGTTTTTATCCTAAAATCATTTCGAGGCCGAAAAAAAAAAGAAGGAAGAAATAGTAGAACAGGTCCTGGCATGGAAATCCAAACTGCAAACTCCGCAGAATAGCAATCCACTTGCAATCTCCACTAACCTTGTTTCAGCTTGTTCTTCTCCTCTTTGTCTGGGATTTATGGGCTTCGCTATTCCTGTGGCATTGGGGCCTGGGGCATGGGGCAGGGGAACTCCCCCATGCTGCAGGCACACTACAATAGTTTAATTAACATTAACGCTGACGCCAACTACTGATGGCAATAAAAAACCATTAAAAGGAATTTATTTTAAGGACCGAACAGGCAATAAATCACATTACATGTCGCTATAAAAACAAAAGGCAACGGGAAAGCACCCACCCACTGGCAGGTGACTAAGGATGAGGGGGCGTGCCACCAGCATGGGGTGGCAATAAAACGGATGAGAATGTTTTGTATATCGAAAAATCAATGCATCAATTTCAGTTCTGGCAGCAACAACACACAAAAAATAATACTACCAAAGGGGTGACGACAGAGAGGAGGTCGAGCGAAAATAGTACTAAAATGTTTGTTTATTTTTTATGTCCATAGTTTGTTGCCGCTTTTATTTGTTATCACGAGTGCCGCCGGGTGGGGAATGTGCGGCGTTAAAAGCATCGGCATTAAAAATGACGATAGGACATCAAAATGGAAATTAATGGCGATTATGTGGCACATAAAAACATGAACATGAGCAAACTAACTGCCATATAAGTAATGCGATTACAGAAGAGCGTTCCCAATTGATGAGGGAATACGTATATATATATATATATAGTGTGTATTTATATCCTATATTCTCTAAGGTTTATGCATCCTTTTAATGGCTGATTCGGGCTTTTCAAATTAGCACAAAGAGTTGTAAAAAGTATTTTTAATGGGTGCCATAAATGCATTCATCAATTTGATGCCCCGTGTGTTGGGAGTTATTTTTCATCTGATTAATTTTATTTGAAAATTTTTAGTACGCTAAAACTATTTTTCCTTGGGGAGTTTCTACAAATCGAGGTATTTTTAATGAGGGGTAGAGTAAGGTAGATAAATGTGGAATATAATATATAACATTTAAATATTTTATGCTTGAAATAAATTACTTATTTTGTGTTTTTGTCTTAGATAATAATAATTAATAATAATATTTTGGTATATTATATAATATTTTATCCTATTGCTTTGAAATATTTTTTATATAGGTACTCTTTTAGGGATTCCAATCCTAAGTAGTAGTTATTATTCCTCTTAAAATTTCCAAGAACAAATTCAGCTGCAAACTGATTTGTTTTCTTTGCTTTAGAATTAGCAGAAACCTCACCTATAATAGATAAATCTTGGAAAATATTAATGTATAATCTAAATTCTCCTATTTGCATTAAACACTCTTAACACGCAATGGTTTTTAATCAAAAATGATTTGTTTTCTCTAATTAATTCAATGGACTATATAAAATTTCAAGTAATTAGGTTACTTTGTCCCAGTGTTTCTTCGACTAAATGTAATAAAACTCTAAATACATATCCCACTGACTGCATGTTTTCCAGGTAATCTGGACTAAGAGCTATAATGTCCATGCTATTTGCCACAATCACCGCCAGTTTTCTTTGTGCCCGAAGCAACTTTCACCCAGTATCTAGTGCCAAGTAGAACATCAACTGGCTGTCAGACTGGTTCGGTTCGGTTCGTTGGGGATTTGGCATGTGAGTGTGCTCTGTGTGTGTTTGGGGGACCATAAAATTGACTGGCAGAGGGAAAACACATTGATTTGCCATTTGAGCGCAAATTCATTGCAATAAAATCAGCGCTGGTAAAGTTTTTTAATGCCACTTTCAATATTTGTTTGTGAACACCACACATCGCACCACCCCGTACTCCCCACCCCACCATTGCTGTAGTGCTGGCTGTTTGTTCTGCTGCTTGTCTTATTTTTATTTTCCACAACCCCTCCTCGGGGCAATTGTAAAGCGCGTTTTGTAATCGAAACTTTTAACGACTTGATGCGATTGGAAATTGTGTAATATCGAGGCACTAATACACACACCACTGGCAAATGGAGGACCCAGCCACATATCCGTATCCGGATCCGAACTCGAATCCGTATCCGTATTCTCGCATTCTCATTCGCATCCGCACTCGGATCCTTGTGCGTGTCTGTCCCGAGTGGAGGGTCCTTCAGATTCTTTACTGCTGCTGCTGCCAAGGGCGCTACGTTCCGCTGAGCAGGGCACATCGGTTGATTGCATAAATCCACTGATGCTGTTGCTGTATCGGACATATGTTCGAGTATATAGCCGCCGAAGGTCCTTAATTGATGAGGTTTATAATTTCGCTTTTTTTTACTTTTTTGTATAGGGATTTTTCCTGGCTTGGAGAGTGCTTCAGCAGCTGGGGTGATATTCCTTTGATGTGCCAGTCTCTCGCTGGTTAAGAGCACGGAAGCAATCAAAGTTGGCTAATTAATTGAACTCTGAAAATTCGGGAAAATCGGTGGGGGATGAGGCTGGTCGAGGCGGTTCTTTGAGGTAATTACTGGCCCCAAGGACACTCCTAGTTTGTCAAAGCAACATAGCTAATTAGAGACCGTTTTTTGGAGCACTAGTTAACTTTTAATACATTTTGTATACTTTTATTTTCGAAAGTAAAGAAAAGAAAACCTGGCTTAAATAAATATTTTATCTACAAAGAGCCTTTAAAATATATTTTAAAACTTTGTTAGGTCACCTAAACTAGAACCTTCTAGAACCTTAGTAAAATAGTAAACAAAAATATTATAAGCCCCATATCCTTTTGGGAAAACACTTTTCTAGACCCTAAATACCCACTGCTTAGTAAAAGATTATTTTTCGATTTAGTTCCAAACTTTCTTGCCTCTCTAAAAAACACACCTTATTTGTGAGATTTTCCTTGACAATTTATGGAGCGCCATTTGCCACAACACACGCACATTAATATCAGCTTTTCCGAACTCCCACTCCCTCAGCGATTGAAAAGGAAAAGAGGGGCTTTAAGGATTCGTCACAGGCCGTTGAAGGAATCCCTCGAAGTGCTGGCAAAGCAATCCGAAGCGACGACAAAGATGTGCTAATAAATTTCAACTTAATTTCCGAAATGTGCAACTAACACATAAAAAGCACGCACACTCACAGCAACTGTCGAAGGATCGGGGCGGAAGGACCGGAAGCAAGACCCTCTGGAGGAATTGTTACCCCTCCCATTCGTGGCGAAAAAATTCGAGTATGGTTTTTGCATAAAACTTCAATTTAAATTGACATTTGAGTGGAAAGTAATTGCATGATATGCACGGAGCATAAAAAAGGCAGCACACAGCACCCGCCCTGGGAATGGGGCGTGTTTAATATATAGTATATGGGCCAATCCCCTGGAAAATCCCTCCTCCCCCGTTTCGCGGCTCATTTTGTACACTTTGAATAATACATATTTGAAGTTGTATGAAATTGAAAGTATCAAGATGCTTAAAAATACTCAAAAATAATTTGCGGGTTTAAAAAGGATATTTGCATGGATTGGCAAACATGCAAATTTTATTTTTAATATTTAAAACTCACTCAAATAATTTTATTTATGGTTCGTATTTGTAGTTAATTATTAAAAACATATATTTTGAAAATTAAAATTGCAAAATTTGATATTTAAAATTTGTGTCTATCTATAATTTAACTACATTGTTAAAAGCAATTTAGATTATTACTAGAAGGTTTCCTCACAAACTTGCGAATTTTTGTATCTATATTATAATGGATTTTCCTACTTAAATTGCTATTAATTTGGAAATTATTTAAATTAAAAATGAATCATTATTTATATTTTCTTATAAATGGGTTTCTTACAATTTCATTATTTTTTGTATGTTGAAAAGGCTTTATCAGCTTCTTTTAGGAACATAATATTAATATATTTACAACTTTCTAATCTTCTTATCTTGTGCAATCCATAAATCTTCTTATGGATTTGTTAATTTAAATTGAATTGAATTTATAAATTAATAATTAAGTATAGGTGTATATTTCTTTAAATCTAAAAAATCTAAATCTAATCTAAATCTAAAAAACTATGCTTCACAGCACTTTGAACACAAACGAAGCTTAAACTACGACTTGCAAGAACATAATGTAAATGTATTTTCAGCTTCCGAATGTTTAAATGTATCTATCTTATTGTTGATTTATCTATTTAAATTTTTAAATTAAGTGTACATTATATTGAATCCTTTTCCAGTGTATTTTTAGGCATTAAATGCGATTTTGCTCTACTCCCATCCGCCCATCCCACCATCCACCCATCCATCCATCCATCCATCCCGGCCAACCGTCCATCCGTCCGTGGCGGGAAGTTCTACTGAGCTCATTATGCGCTCGTTTATATGCCGCATTTGTTGTTGCGGTCCGCTCCTGTTGTTGTTGCCAAGTTTTGTGCACATTATGAGGGTCTGTTCTGCAGAGTCCCGATGTTCTGATGTTCTCGGGGTTCTGGAGTTCTGGTGTTCTGGTGTTCTGGGGTTCCGGGGCCTTTGGGTTCCGCTGCTCCGTTCCGGGTCTTTGTGCCGCGAATGCGGGCAATTCTCTGGGTCTCTACGCCGCTTTTTTGTTTGTTTCTGTTTCTCTTTTAAATTAAATGCCAATAAATTTGCATTTTTTTCGTGCCACACCCCCCGTTACCCCTCTTTTCCCATAGCAGCAATTGCTCTAAGTGCGGAAACTCTGGGGGGGAAAAGTGTCATTTGCTTTGGGCACTCGTGCCTTCGATTTGGTTTACTTTCATTTCGTTTGGTTGGGTTTGGTTTTGGTTTCGTTTCGTTTCGTTTGGTTAGAAAAGTTTTTCAATTCCCGAACCCACACACAAAATGACCAAGTTTTACAGTCGCAAATAAATGTTGTTAATTTGTTTTAATTTCGTGCACATTTATTTGCTAATTTCCCTGACAAGGCAGTCCAAATGGAAAATGGATTTGGATTAAAATAACTTCGTTTCGAGAACGGGAATGGAATGCCAACGAAGGTTATGTGTTTTGTTTGCCAAACAATTAACCACGACAACTGGCGGAAAGGAAATTTGGGAGAGAAAACAGGAAGAATTATGGAGTACTAGGGAGAAGAAATTGAATTTAAATAAAACTAATGAAAATTAAATCATTATCCAGCCATTGAAGGGAAAATGACAAGCTGACTTGGCAAGTTCTATTCATTTTTCTGACTTCAAAATCTATATAAACTCTAGTATATTTTCAAGTCCAAATTTCTCCATTTTCGAACCTTTCCACAATGATCCTGTTGGCATCCGGCTCCACCTCGCTCTAGAGGAGCAGAAAATCCGTGGCGGTCACGGGAATTCATCACTCAAGTGGCCGATGCCAGCGGGAGAGCTTCAAGTGCTGAGATGGAAAAAGTTCTCAGTACAAAATTGCATGGGCAAACACAGGCGGGAGGGCCAAGGAAATTTAAGAGGAGAGCAAAGGGAAACTGAAAGCAAATTGAATTTCCCTATATACTGAATTGTATATAAATGTATATACTTTAATTTAAATATTAGGTTTATAAATGTATTTATTTTAATAAAACCTTTAACTAAATTTATTTTTTATAATTTATTTATAAATTCAGAAGGGGCTGGCTGATTTATTCCGAAATTTGTTAAATGCTTGTGAAGATCTTTAAAGTTTAAATCAAAAAAGGAGTTTTATAAGAAATTTTTGATATTTGAAAATAACAAATAATACCCTCAACTTTCCAGTTTAATGTGTATAGAAATTTGTAATAGTGTACTTGAAAAAGAGAGTGCTTGCTGTTTGTGCAAGCGTCGTCTTTGATTGTGGCAGGGGCTCTGGCTCTGGCAAGGGGTTCGATTTCAACTCCCCCACTCCCTCCCCAGCAATTTCCACTCAATTTTCTCAACATCTGCAGTGCTGTTTTTTGCACAAACAGCGCCTGTTGCTGTTTGTTATTTCAATATCCACACAAACACATTTCCGCGAACACAATATTATTGAATATTTTGCGAGAACTATTATGGATCTCATAGGCGCCATTGAAGCGCTCTGCTCACGAAAATATTATTTCGAATGGCTGCCAAGTAAATTGACGCAATCGGAATGGAAATGTTAATGTACTCTGAATAAATTTTTGGTGCATTTTCCATTTTCTTTTTACCATTTAAGGGTTTGTTTTTGAGAAAAATGTGTACAATATTTTTAAAATTCGATTTGTCAATTTCGTTTTTCGTTTTGATTTCGTTTTATAAATCTTAACTTTAATATGCTTTATATGTTAAACTAATACAATACTTTACAAATTTAATATGGTAATAATTTTCTGACTTGTTCTCAATCGATTTAAATTTCTTCTAGGATACAGAAACTCCGTCTTCCCGAAGCTAGTTTTCTTAAAATAGTTGTATAGAAATATTTAATTACTACAACATGTTTTTAATTTTTTTTTCATTAGAGTGAACAATGAAATGGCTTCAATTTGCACATTTTCCCCATTTCTAGGCGACTCTTTATCATAAGTAAATTGTCGCTCAAAGTTATTTGTCGAGGGCAAACAGTCAATATCGAAAGTATTGCAATTCCCTTTCAAGAGCTTCGCCTTCCTTCCGTTTCCGCTTCCTTGCCCGCTGCTTCCCCTTTCTGTACTTGTTCTTTTTCTTTTCCTTTTTTCTTTTCCCTATCCCTTTTCCCTCTTCTTTTTAGCCCATCCTGGTGTTTTTGGTGCTGTTGTCCGTTTCGTTTACATCAAGTAATTGAAATAACGTTATTTACATGACAAATGCCAAATATTTGCAAGGATACAAATATTGATGCCGCGAGCACATTTAAACATGAAAGCAAACAGACGGACTCGATTCCAAGTCCAAGTCCGACTCCGATTCCGATTCCGGATTCGAGTTGCCGCCAGGACCCCCCCAAGGATGAAGACATTCTGCACTTGCTTCAATTATGCGTGAAAGGGGAAGGACGACAGGGACAAGGGGAATGGAATCGAAGTGAAACTAAAGCCTTTTGCAAATAGTTGTTAAAATATGTCAATAACCTTGCCATTTACTGGCCCTCCCCGCCCAGCCCGGCCCCCTTTGAGGGGTCCCAGAATCAATAGTAAAAGCTACCCCGGACAAGAATTTCGGACAGGACATTGGCGACGAGGTTGATGGGCTACTGGCACTGTAAGAAAAGCTTCTTTAGGCGGAAAATGTTGGGGAAAATGCATAGAAAAATTAAAAATAAAATGATAACAAATTATAGTAGGTACTAAAACAGACTGTGTTATTTTCTGGGGTTTTTCCTTAACTTTCCATAACTCACACCTGGTACTGGGATTATTTGCACAGCCCTTATTTTTATAAAATTTGGTTAAGTTTAGATGTGGTTTTCAGGAATAGAATAAATGACCAATGAAATATGTTTAATTTATTATAAAATATAGCAAATCTTCGATTAAGAAGTACACATTTTCCCCAGTGTAGGTCATAGAGCCAGAGGCGTGGGCACTACTGATGCACAGGAAAGGCCACCAAAGGGACGCAGGGTGGAACGTGGTATACACGAATAAGCGCAGAAAATGTTTAATTAAATTCCGGGACACATTTGGCATGTTACATTGCTTCGCTCCGACCACAGCCGTATCTGAACTCGGTGCTGGGACCAGAACATGGACCCGGGACCGGGGACTAGGGACTCCGGGACTCCCGGTGCCGGACTCATTGGCAAATTGCAGGACTGCCCTGTCCTCCTCCGGTTAACCGAACGACTGAAACAGAAATTGCAATAAAAATACCGAAACGTAGCAGAAATTAAGCAAAGCAAATTATGTCGTTGCCTAAGCTATTGACATTTTCCTTGTTTTTCCTCGCCTTCGCCTTGTTTTTTCCAGCTACATAGTTCGAGGGAAACAAGGACGAGGTAGCCTCAACAAGCTTTCCACGTTGCGGTTGAGGTCACCACATTGAGTGGTGTTATATTCCTTGGTGGTTTTCTCCTGAGAGGATCCTTGGTGGGGTCTAAAAGGTCCTGACAAAAATTGTAAATGCACTTGTAAAATATTTGTAAATATTTCTGTATAATTTGGAAGTTTCAGGAACTCTCAGGTGCTTAAGCTGGTGTGTTGATTTATTTTTTAATACGGTATAAGTGATACTAAGGCACAGGGTATAATTTTATTCACAAATGAATGAAGCTGTGAATTGCTTGGTTTATATTTTATGTTGGTCGTTTATTAATATTGTTTATATTATAAAAGATAATGCTTGTAAATCTTTTACAAAACTGTGAATTATGTGGTTTAAGTATATTAAACTTAATAAATAAGCTAGAACTTTTAACTTTAAAGCTCATAACTAAGGATTGATAAATATCTTAAAACTCAAATATAAAAACCCAAGGAAAAATGAGTATAATTCTATTTCTTGAACAAATAAATAGTTGCTTTAGACCATCTGAGAAAACATCTTAGCAACCAATTAGGAATATAAATTTTGTACCCCGGAAACCTTTAGATTTTACAGCCCCCAAAGAGGCAAGAAAAGAGATGATTTAAGTGCACTCCCTTAGGGTTTTTTTCGGTTCCCGTAACGTGCAATCAAATGAGCGGCCAAATTGCTCATTTCGTGGCTGTAACTCATCCGAGTTGGGCATTCATAAAACCCTATAAGTATAGGGTATATGACTCTTCCTAGCTCGTTCTTTCTGGGGCACCCGTTTATGGGTTGCCATTCGAAGAGATGGCCTTTTAGAGGCCGGGTCCGGGCATTTAGGCCCGACTTTTACGATCCCACTCCGACGGCCGGAGGTCAGTCTTAATGATTGATAAACCACACGGGACCAATCAACACCAAAGACGGGCACCCGAAGGGCTCTCCGGAAAATCAAATCTGCGCGGTCATCCCATTTCATCTCATCTCTCGAATCGTTTCCTATGCAAACTAAAAACTGAAATCGTCTCGGGCTCCCTGCCTTCTGAGATGCACATCAAATTGGCTAAATTGTCGTGAGGCTCAGGCTCAGGCTCAGGTTTGGGCTCTGACTCTGGGTCTGGGTTTGAGGCAGCATCCAGGGGACTGGGACTGGGACTGGGACTGCTGCTCCTCCTCCTCCTCCATGGATTCGAGTGGCTGTGGATGGGTCTTGTTCGTATACCAGTTTCTTTATTACAAAAAGGGGCTTGGGTCAAACCAACAACCGCAGCTACAACATCAACAATCGCGGTCGACAGCGACGACGTCGTAAAAGAAAACAATATTGTAAATAAAGTTTAGACTTTAAGCCAAAACTGGTTTTGAAACCAGCGAAAACAAGAAAAGAGCTTGGTTAAGGGATCGACTTTGGGGATATCTTAGAAACAAAGATAGATTTTTTAGACTTAATAATGTAGTAATAGAAATAATGAATATAAATTTATTATTAAACATTTCTTTGAGAGCATACCAATTCTTTACATATTTTTCTAGTAGGAAGTTTATTTTTTAGACTTCTTTGATCTCTTTTGCAACCAGAAATGAATTTATTTTTCGCTAGATTTATAAAAAAATGAAGCTAGCTGGGTATTAAAATATGGTTAAAGCCGTGTAATTTGGAAAATAATAATATTAAAAATATATATGTAAATTGTGTTATATGTAAAAATATTGGTTTAATTTCTTATTTGCAGCTCTTAACTTATCTTTTACTTAAGTAAAGTCTGAAATTTTCATATTGAAACACTTCTAAAATGTATCCTTAAAATATATAAAATTGTTGTACGCTTAAAAACGAATTAAAAAATCATTTCCAGGGTATAGAAACCAAACCTACCAAACATCGTGACTCTCAGTTACAATGTTGTTATTGTTGCTCCTGTTGGTCTTTGATGACTTTTTAACAAAATTCGGTGCTGCTGGCTGCCACTGCAATTGCTGGGAGTGTTTCGAATTATAACTTGAAATGATTCTATATAAAAATTAAAATCATTTTAATATATTCTTATTTATATTACTACTCATATATTGTTATTTATATTCATATTTTTAAAAATAAAAATCAGAAAAAAATATAAAGTATGTTAGTATCTAAATCACTTTTCAATAATTTATTTACTTTTTTTATTTTCTCTTATACGAAACTATATTTCTGTAAATTTATTTATTATTTTAAAAAAATGTTTATTTAATTCTTAGTACTTATGAAATAAATCTCCAATAATTGAGTATTTATAAAATTTTCAATTAAATATTTTAAAAAATTATGAAGCCACGAAAGCTTCTAGTTTCTAGGAAAATAAATCACTATGAATTGCATCTTAAATTATTATAAACATTGTTATTTAGTTAATTGTATTTTTGTTTTAACTTTATTGAAATTATTGAAAATGTTTAATAAAATATTTATTCAAGCAAACAGTATTAAGTTTTCTGTAAAATAAAATTATTTGGAAAGTGATATAAATTGATAAGTGAGGCATAACTAAAAACAAAAGATACAGTTTTAGATCAAAATATATAACATATTTAAATTAATTCTTTCGATGCATAATTTTTAAAAATTATTTCAAACGTTACTATGACTAATATTATAAATAATAATTTAACTACATTTTTATTTATTAGTTTCTCCAGAGAACCCCGAACTTTTCTGAACAAAGAGCATACAGATTTCGTTTTGGTTTTTGTTTCGAAAACTTTCTTGTTTTATTATAATTTTTTTTATTTTTTTATTTGTTGTTTTCGTTGATTTTTTTTTTTTTTTTGTTACTTTTTTTGTGTTACCATAAAAGCAGTTAAACCACAAACCACATCCATAGCCGCAAAACTTCTTGTTCATAAACAACAGCAACAACGGCGGCCGGACTTTGGGACAGACTCTTTGTTGTTTGGCTGGCCGAACCACTTTGGTCGGTAGTTTCTGGTTGCTGGTGACTTGGAGGTTTGTCTCGGGCCTCAGCCCCGGTCCCTGGGCTCTCCTCTACCCTGCCCCGCCTCCCCCTCGGCGGAGTTGGCCCAAACACCATAAACATAAAACAAATCTATGACACCAAACAGGTCTGCGACGACGGGGTCTTCTGGCCCGCAAAGAGAGAGATCTGATTCGAGCGGAGAACTAACCTAGGTCTAGGAACGGGTTTCATCCAGCTCGAATCGGTCCTATTTTTTCTGTGCTGTTTTTTATGCACATGTTTATGGGTCTCAAGATAAAAACTATTATGATTGGTGGAAAAAAAGGAAAAACTAAATAATAAGTAAATAAAACAAAAACCAAGAAACAATCTTGACAGCTTCGGCGATGGAGATGGAGAGCACACGACTCAATGGGTATATATGGTACTATATATCTAAGAGATCTGAGTGTGTGTCTGTGAAATTTATGCCCTGGCATAATTAACTTCAAAAATGATCTCATAAATTCGTGTCGCGTTCTCAGCCCCATATTGTTTACATACAAATATCGGGTCTAAGTTCTGTGCGATCTGGGATCTGGGATTCGAGATCTCTCATCTTGAAGTGGAGCACGAGCACTGCACTCCACAACACACACCAGATTGACCAGTCGAGGCTGGAGCCGAGGAGCCTCTGGAGCTTTCGAATGGTTCTCATTACTGTTTCCTGTTATGGTCAGTGAGATGTCCACATTCGGCGGAGTGATAAACTTCTGCGTTGGATATTGCCGCAGCCATCGATCACGACCGGCCATCTGGATCTGTGTGGAATCTATAAGTAGCGACGAACGTGTGAATCTTTCGCCTATGAATTGTTTTTATTTAAGCCAAGAATCAGCGTGAACTCAAGAGCTTTGATATCCGGCAAAACAAAGCCATATAATATAGGCCATTAAGGCTTGGGTAAGATGGGGAAAAGGTAAGGGGAGTCTGGGCTTGTAATGCATTTAATCTTTGGTTGTTGGTATTTTTATAGACTCAGTAATAGTTTTATTAAAAATAAGTTGAAAAACAATTAATTATAATTTCGAAGTCAAACAACTGACTGTTTGGTATTAATTTATAGAGTTTGACTGAAAGCCAAGAAAACTCCTTATAAGACTTTACATTTTTGTATAAGAGTTCCTCGCTGAACTCGTACTTGAGAATTTGAGAGGCGTTTGCCAGCAACTAATGAAGCATCCAAATATTTTCTGACATTATCAAAAATAGGTCCTTGATTTATGTGAACAAAAACGAGACCTTTAACAAAAACTAACAGACTTTGTAATATTTGAGTACAATTATATTTTGTAATTTAAAAGCACATCCTACCTTTAAGGTACCTATATAAAAAAGTAATTAAATGTACTAACAAAATAACTACTATATTTAATTGAATATCAAAAAAATCAACTTCCTCCATACCCCTTCGATTTCCACACTCAAACTCTCTTCCGATTTATGCCGTAGCCTAACCAGAAGGTAGGTTCTTGTTCTTGGGATCCTCTTTTTTTTTGGAACCCAATCCAGGGGCTACACCCCTGCAGCAATCGAGCGGAAAACGAAGAGCGAGGAAGAGGAGGAGGAGGAGTCGACGGTGAGGCACAGCATAAACTGCAACTTCCTGAATTTAAAAACGCATTATCAAAGGCACATAAATAAAGGTCGGCGGCGGCGATCGACAGGCGGCCGTTGTCGCTGCCAAGGGGAGAAATCATTGAACGAAATCGACATTCGGCACCGGGAATAGTAAAATTTATTGCACTTTTTCCGCTGCCGCGCAACAATCCTTTGTCATGACAAAATAAAAAAAAGACGTACAAAAAGACGAAGAAAAAACCAACCAACTCTCTGACCCAAGCAGCAACACTTTCAACTCCAATTCGAGAAACAATGAAAACTCTTTCAAATGCAGCAGCAGCAGCAGCGAAAACAAAACGAGAAACACATTAAGCTGGGACCAGAAAAAAAGCAAAAAACTAAAAAACAAAAAATCTGAAATAAAGAAAAAACATTTTTCACGAATTAACGTGGCCAGTGAAGCCGAACAGCAAAAGGTTTTTTTTTATAATTGATTTCCTGCGATTGCAGAGCAAACAAGAAAAAAGCCTTCAACAGCAGCAACTAAAAAACACAGAAACAAGTTTTTAAAACTAAATTTTATATTTAAGAAATTGAAAAGATTAAGTAGAAAAAATATGCAACATCAAATAATCAATTCTAAATATAAAACACAAAGTAAAGTCTTGGTTTTAACACGAATCTAAAAGGTTTCCTGACTTTAAATATAATTGCAATTTTAATAGATTTAATTATACAATATAAGAAAATGTATTTTATTTTAATAATCAATTTAAATTGCTTCATACATTTTTCAAGAAAAATAAATTTAAACCTTTTCAGTTACAATATATTTTCTTTTGGTGTATCCAGCAACCTGAGAGCAGGTCTACTTCGATTTGGACTACCGTGCAAACCCATTTCGCCGTTAACAGCGCAACAAATAAAAATAAATTATACCAGAAAAAATAGCACAAAATATAGTTGGGTTAAACAACAACAGCAACAACAAAACAATAACAACAACACTAGCAACAACAATACATATATGTACACACATTATTTTATTTGTATGCAAGTTGTTGCATTGCCGCAAAGAGAAAATCATGCCGCAACAAAAGGATGAAAATAGAGAGAAAGGTGAGCTAAGAAGGTTAAAAATCAGGCATAAAAGTGAAGTGCAATTGGCCAGATATAGAGGGTTTTTTTAATATGCTTATGCTTATAAAAAATCTGTGGATATTAACAGAGAAATTGTTAGCCCGAGAGAGATCCACAGGCATACATAACAGAAGCCTCTGCCTTTTCTGTTTGTTCATTGTTTTAAAAATGCATAATATATTGATATATAGAATGTATTAATATTTATAAAATAATTTATACAGTTTTAAATATTAAAATAAATATATAAAAAATATGTAGTATGTATATACAAATGTTTATACATTTACTAACATCGTCTAACCTGACTTCAATACTTTTTATAGCAACATGCCCCGAGGACATTGAGTTAGATCCTTGGTTAACTCTTCAAGACAGACCCTTTACAATTTGATTTGTATTTTTTTTCCGGTGGTTACCTGGGCAGTACCTTAGGGGATGAGAACGCACTTGGTCCCACGATCCATGGATGATGCTCTGGGATAGATAATGCCTGGATGACCCATATCAAATCAAAACTCCCTCACACCCACAGTGTACCGCAGTCCGAAAAAAAAGGTTAACAGAAAATCACAAAAAAAAAATATATATATATATATACAAAAAACAAAAAACTACAAGAAAAAATGGGGAAAAGAAACGCTGAAAAACGACACAACAATAACAAAGTGGAAGGAAAAAAGTACGACGACCATCAACACGATCATCAACGAGAACCATAAATAAGACTTAAATGGCATGAAAAAGGCAAAGCAACAACAACAACAACAGCAATACAACAACAATGGTGAGTGCAATCAAAACGCAGGCCATAGCCATTACACCAACAACAACAACCCCAATAATAACAACAACAACAACAACAACCATCAACCGCAGCACACAACTGAAAAGAAAGAGCAGCAGCAAAAAAAAATACAACAAAAATTATCAACAACAACAACAGCAACAACTCCAACAAAAATACAACAACATCACAACAGAAAACCATACAAAGTCAACGTTATATATCGGGGCTATAAAGGCAACAAAAACCACAGCGAGTCAGCCGCACCTTCGAACCCACACACGTCCACACGTACCTGTATAATCTCGGTTACTATATGTATGTATATATATATATATTTATATATCTGGTGCCTCTGTCTGCTTCCTCTTCCTCATGCTCCGACTTCGACTTCGACATCAACTCCAGAGCGAGGAGCCTGCAGCGACGACCTGAAATGACGAAAAAAAAAATGGAAATAAAAAATTGGGAAAAGAAAATACAGAATACACACCGCAGAAAATATACTGTTTTTTTTAATATAATATATTTAAGTAATTCATATTTGGTACTACTTTATAGACTTAATTGTTTTAGTACTGCGTTTCAATACTTCATCAAATGGGGTTAAAGAAATAAAATATATTTAAAATATTATTACTTCATTTCATATATTTAACTTAAAAATTTAAGTTTAAAAAAACCCTGTCTTAAGTATATTCAAGAGGAGAACATGATGTAGTAGGTACAAGTAAATTATAAAAAAAAAACATTTAAAATATATTTTAACAAATAAAATCTAAAAAATCTTTCTAACTTTTCCTTGAAATAACTAAGTTTTTAAGTTTATAAATTAATAAATAAATTATGTTTCAGTTGTAATATTTTATGCTACATTCTGTACAAAAGAATATCTGTAATATAAGGTTTAATGCCAAATCAAATGAAGCACAACAAATAATACTAATTATTATATAAATAAAAATAAATAATATTTTTAAAAGTTATTTATTCCACATGATTCCCAGCATTATTTAAACAGATTTATCAAAATATTCATAATTTTAAAATGGTTTATTTTTATATTCAGATCACTTACTTCAAACGGGGACACGATCAACTTAATTAATAATTCATATATTCATTTTTTCTAAATTAAACTTAAAATTGTATATTTATAAACATAAAATATTTATAATACACAAAATTTCAAAAAAAATAATTAAATCCTTTGAAAGGGTATTGGCAATCACAGCGAGCGACGGACGCGTGTTGCTCTGCCGTATCTTTGACTCAATCTCGAGGCAGCTTGTCTCGAACCGCCTTGGATCCCGGAGTTCCATTCGATCCGCGGCATGCATCCCCCTCTGGAAGCCCCACCACCAGCACCCCCTCGTGAGGTCCCCTCTTCAGTGGTCCAGAGGGTGGGGCGATGTTGGGGCGGAGATAATGCCAGGTGAGTGCTGAGGGCGGCGATGATGAACCCTCACATCTTGAGGGGCGGACGGCAGTTTCGTTTCGCTTGGAGTGAAGCGAAAGCCAGGAAATCCTTCGTTATTCAAAGATCAGGTCTTCGTATAACCTGAGCAATTAAAATACTCCGTTTAATGCCATAATTTAGTGGCTTAAAGCCGAAACAAATGGAATAGATAAATTAACCTGGCGCCGGACAATCCTCTGAATATTTATATGTCTGCTAAACGGAGATTTCGGGCTTTTTAAGCTTTCTAATATCAAAAGGCATTCCAGCAAAAAGTGTGCTAATTTATGCAAGAATACGGATAAATGCATAAATAAAGAGCGGATGAAACTAGCAAAAAACAATGTACATAAATTTAGAATTTAAATAAGGAAACATACCTATAAAACATATTCTACTCTTGGAAACAATTTACAAAATAAACAATAATCCTTATAGGGAAGTGTAGAAATCAAGAAAGTCTGAGAGTTTTATCTTCGATATCTAATGATGTCACCTTTTTGAAAGACCCATTCTTTAGGGTATCGAAACCGGCGAGGCTGGTAAACAATGCTTGTTTGTTAGCTTGACTGGAAGATTGTTTTGCAGACATAAATCTCAAGACCAACAGACAGTCCAAGTGAACAGATGTGGACCAAAAAAAAAACACTATCTATGTATATGTATAAACGAGAGAGAACCCGCAGGGCTAGAGGCGACCCAGACACAGGCCCACCATAAATTGTGTTCTGTTCCATCGAGTAAATTGAAAATTGCTTTATGGCCAAAGTGCTAAGGGGTTCTAGATCAAAAGCATAATCGATCTTCAGTTTAGGTAAGTTTAATCGGGGGTTAGTTAAGACACTAACAACACAACTATTAAATATAAGCATTTTAGTAGTGGTTAAACAAGGCATAGAATTTAAAATAAATTATTAAAAGTATGAGATAATAAATTATAACAAATATAACAATAGGTTTAAAGACAATTTCAGATACAAGGGTGGCATTTAAACACATTTTTAAAATTTATGTTGAGGGGCTTGTTCTTATTTAACTGCTCCCCATATATTAAATAGCGCTGCTTTAACCGCTTCCCAAATTGAGAATCCCTTGCCTAGTGTATCCTCCACTTCGACTTTAAAAGCTCAGCCCCGAAATTCAAACTTTTTGTTTCTTCTTATTTTTATTTTATTTGTTAATTTTTTTTCTTTTGGCTGACACTTGAGCAAGGTTTGGCTGTCTGCGCTGCTTAGTGTGTCTGGTCGGCTTATGTGTTCATTTGTTTATCGTCGAAAACCAGTTCTCCCCAGATGAAGTTCTATCGTAATTGCGTATAACTTTAAGTACAATACATTAAGGTCTAATTGACAGACAGACTGGCAGCCCAAAGACAAGGCCCTGTCCCCCTGCCGAAACCCTCGAAACACCATCGACATGGGATAGATGTTGGCTGCTCGTGTTGGCTTTGCGATTTATTATATTATATAAGCAAACGGAATTACGTAAGCACTTGTCGAGCACAGTTGCCTTATGGCATTAAGTAATTCTTTTGGATCTCCGACGTTTTTGTGCTTATTATTGCGATCAGAACCTGAATCACTCAAAGTCGGGTAATTACTGCCCTATCAGAGAATCGATTGCCATCAAGGAAGGGTTTTCGGCCGCCACGATCTCTTCCTGGAGTCTTCGTGCATGGAGAATTGATTGGAGCTAAGGTAATTTCAATTAAGTTGAGAAGGAGAACGAGAAGAATTTCTAGATTTTTGAGTGTGGAAATGCTGAGCTGGGTAAGTAGGTATTTAGTTTGAGAAAATGTCTCCTTGGCGAACCAGTATCTCCTGGTTTCTTCTCACCTTAAGCCTAGGCTGTCTTGGTTATTTCAAGCCAATCCTTTATGAACACCTTGAACTTAAACTAGAAGACCTGCTTCACCTAGCCAATCTCTCGGATGTGTTTCATCTACGCCAGGCAGTGGAATCTCTAGCAGTTCCCAGGAGTAGTTGACACTCCAGGACATACCAAGGTGCGGGATTATATAAGAGACTTCCTCGAGAAGCTGCAATGGCAGGTGAAGTTTGACATATTCACGGAGAAGGCACCCATTCTAGGCTATCTCACCTTCATGAACATCATAGCCCGACAGAATCCCAAGGCCAAGAGATTCCTAATGCTGGGCTGTCACTATGACAGCAAGTATTTCCGGGATTTTGAATTTGTAGGCGCCACAGACTCTGCGGTGCCTTGTGCCATTCTTCTAAATCTGGCCGAGGCTCTAAAGGATGAACTTCAAAAATATGATATCAGTTTAATGTTTGTGTTTTTCGATGGCCACGAGGCCTTTGAGAAAGGGACAAAGAAGGACTCCCTCTATGGCTCCCGGCACTTGGCTAAATTCTGGCTTAAACGTCACAAACTAGAACGCATTGAGCTCTTCCTGCTCCTGGATCTAATCGGGGCTCCGGATACATCCTTTAAGCTTCTTATTAAGAGTACTTGGAGATATTACCATAGATTGGTGGAGCTGGAGAAGCGGATTATTAGAACAGGAATATTGATGAGAAAACAACATATTTTTGATTTTGAACAAGGCCAGGATGGGTATGATGATCACGTACCATTCCTGGAGTACAAGGTGCCTGTGGTGCACCTCATAGCGGAAAAGTATCCCAAAGTGTGGCATAAACCCGAAGATGTGGAAAGGAATATAAACTACACGATAGTGGAGCAAGTGGGTCTCGTCCTGCGAATGTTTGTGGTGGAGTTTCTAAACTCGAAAGCATCCTTGCAAAAGAATTCGAAATCGAACTTAATTTATTATTAAATGTATTTTAAATATTACAAATTAAAAAGTATTAAATTAGTACAAACTCTTTAAGGGAAATTGTAAATACTTTAATATTTTTAAACTCTTTTTATCTATAAATATTCAAGATCTTCTTGTTTGTGGCATTCTTCATTCTTGACTTCAGCTTAACCGCAGCATTCGGTGTGTTATTTTTCGCATATCCTGGCAACCGAATCGTATCAAATTTCCATCCATCCGCACCCGTTTTTCCCAACCCCTCGCCGATACCCCCCCGGAAGAAAGCCATCAGGCCAGGGGCAACACTCGAAATTTATGTACGCTGCCGCCGCTCGCTGAAAGCAACACGAAAGTTAATTAAACTTGAAAATAATAAAAGCAAAGCGGAGCAGACCAGAACAGAAGCGGCGGCAGAAGGATCTCGATGTGGATGTGGCTGTGGCTGCGGCGAGTAATGAAACACAAAAAGTGTACATCAGAGCCAGCGGGCACCCAGGCAATGGCAGGGGATGCATAAAAAATATATACAAATATATATATGTATATACTGGGTAAGGTGCGGAGGTCGGTGGCCATCATTAGCATATCGCCGACAGCGGCGCGAAAAAGGGTTCCCATTTGAAAAGTTAATCGCCAGCTGATGCTGCACTGCGATTGCGAGTGGAGCAGGGCGACGATGACTGCGTTGACACTGACAGCCACCCGAAAAAAAAAACAGAAACCACCGAAAGCCACCCGAAATGCCCACCCACACGCCCCACCGAAGGCCATATCCCTGTCGTCGGACGTTATCTGCGGAGTGCAATAAAAACGGACAATAATTAAAACTGGCAAATAGAAATGGCACACAGAGCCAGTGCCAGCCTACACTAGGGGAAAATAGGAGGTTAAAAAATATATAAAATATATTTACATTTTAATTTCTGAAAGAATTGATGGATGAATTCAATTTCTTAGAGACCTTCCTTAGTATATTAAAAATAAAAGGCATAGGCACATTGTTCGGTTAATTCATGAGTCTTATTTTATTTTAATAAATTTGTTTAATTACAAATAAATAAAATTGGCAAAGGAACAATAATCAAAAAAGGAAAATGTTCTATGGTAAGATAATTCATTGAAGAGCTTATTCTTTATTTATTGCAGTGTTTTTTAAACATGAAGTGCTATGTTCATATTTCATTTATTTTTGAATTATTAGTAATTCATTTATTTATTGAATTATTCCTTCTTCATGTATTGCTAAGCTAATTTCTCATTCATTGCATTTATTCTTTATTTATTGAAGTCTTTATTCGTTATTTATTGGAATATTTGATGCTTATTTATACAAGTGTTGATTTCTCTTTCATTAGTGTTTATTCTTCATTTATGAAAAAATTAATTCATAATTTTATTAATGGAGAGTGAATTTTTCCTTTATTTCAATGTTCATTCCACATTCATCGGAGTTTTAATTTTATAATTCATTGAAGTTTTTATTTTAAATTCATGGGGTTTATTTTATTGTTCATTCTATTCTATTATATACATTATACATACATATATATTATATATTTATTATATATATTTATAAACTTAATTTATAGGAATTGTAATATTTAATATACATTGAAAATTACAGATAAATTCATTGTTAACTTCATTCAGGAACGCATTCCTAAATTCTGGGACAAATTCTTTGCTAAGTTGAAGTATTAAGATAACTTAGTACTTCAAAATATTTTTTTTTAGAAAATTTGGCAAAACACCAACCATCTCTCTCAGTGCACTCGAAATTGATTAAGCCCAAAGGGAAATTGTTCTTTTGACTAAATACTGATAGCATGTTAATTCAAGCGGCCTCGTTTGTGACTTTCAAAGGATTTCTTTTCGAATATATATTTTTTCCCCAGATTATTTCCTTCTTTTTAAGGCAAACACAAAGTTTGGGTGTTACGAGTACCAGCGAAAGTCTTGCCCAACATTCATTAACAGTCTGTGCTGTCACTCGCCTAACCCTTTTCTGCTTAATCAACAAAAAAATGGTGTACTTACAAATACATATAATGAGTACAGTGCTCGTCAGATGTTCAGGTCACTAAAATGACAAAGGGTAGGGTAAATATTTATATGCCAAAGAAATATTTATACAAATCCTTTGTAAACAATTTTTTTGGGTTGGGTTTTGGGGGATTTATGGAATGTAAAAATGAGCTAAGACCTCTCTAATACCTTTTATTGTCTTGGCAACGCTTTTAAAGTTCTGCTAAGCACTGTATGTATGAAAAAACTTATCACATTTTCCGGTTTGGTCGCTGTTTGAATTACTGCAGGTCCGCCTTTCCTCCTGTTTTTTTTTCTTCTTTGTAGCTTTTTTTTCCAAACAAATAACCGTAAAAATCTTTGCCATCCACATCAGTCGTAAAAAGGGGATTTCATTTTAATTACATACGAATTTCTTGTTTTTTTTTCTCTCGGATTCAGATTCAGATTCAGCTTCAGCTTTTTGCTTTTTGGGTTTTGGGCTTTTGTGTGTGCTCAGTGAATGGGTGCGAGTGCATCGGCGAGTGACATAGGACTGAGGGAGTGAGGGGTACGAGTGCCGCCTAACCCCCAAAACGGAGCTGAGCTTCCTTGTGAAACGCTTTCCGCCGTGTGTTGACTTTTATAATTAAGCCTTTTGTGTACATTTCCAGTTGACGGCATCCCCCGGACGAGCCAGAAAGCAACCCCTGAGTGGTGCTCACCTGGCGGCGGCGTTGCGGAGGAGCATCATAAAAAGGATTAATTGTGCGCAATTAAAGAAAATATATTACCAAGTTCGGGGCCAAGTTTCGTTACGTATATAAATATATATATATATTTCTTCTTTTTTTTTTGCCACGGATTCGAAAACTTTTGGACCATTGAATTATGCAAAATCGTTTAAATGCGTCGCCCCGAAAAGTTTTGCCAACATTTCTCCGGCGACTTAACCACTTTGGCATGTGTCTCAGATTCTTATTGTTATTGTTCTTGTTGTTTGCCGGGGCTTAAGTTCATAATGTTCATAGAGAGGAGGTTGGGGGAAAAAGGAGTAGCTGTAGGGTGGGTGGTGTCCCCGATAACAATTGCCAGGACAATGGGGCGGCGGCATCCCTTTTCCCTTCCACATGCGTTCCCGGGTTAATTGCTCAAGTTCAAAATTAAAATATTTATTACAATGAAAAACTTTGGCACTTTCGCGACGCCAACATGACGAACAAAAGGCAGCTTACGAGTACCGCGAGTACCCTTTTCCCCGAGTGGGTGGGTGGGTGGTTGTCCCTACCCAGCCAAGCCGCAACCCAAGGCACATTTCCCACATGGGAGTTGTTTAATTTGTTTTCCGCTTAGTGATGTTTGCCCCCCCGAGTGTGTGTGTCGTGTGTGGGTGAGTGTGGTGTGATGTAGAGACCCTTGAAAGGTGCTCCGTAACAATGGAACTTGTCATAAATTAAATAATTTCACAAGAGCTCAGCAGAGTGCGTCTTTCTAATTGACACACAAACTGCAACTTCCTTTGTGTATTTCGCTCTTATCACAGAAAAAAAATTAATATTTGCACTTGGGCTTAGCCTTCAAGACAAATTGTAAATACTTTTCTCCTTAGCAGAACAAATTACTGCTAGAGATTGGAAAATTAGATTGTGACAGAAATATCCTAAAAAGGCTATTCATATTTTTTTAAGGGGACATATAGATTTTATCTAGTTTTACCTAATTTGTATGTTTAGTTTTCTTAGAACATTTATGCATTTGAGTGCTCATTCTTTATTTATTTATTGTAATATTCATTCTACATTCATTTGTAGGTTTACTTTCTTTTACAATTTATATATTATATTCACTTTCGAGCATTTCAACTCATTATTTATTCGTTGGAATTAACATTCTGTTTTTGGAGTATTCGTTAGTGAATAAATTCTTTTTCCATTGTAGAGTTTATTCTTTTTTTCGTTGTTATTACCAACATATAGGTATGTTCATTTATTGTTAATTGGAATCTTAATTTTTTCTCATTGTAATGTTTATTCCTAATTCGCTGAAGTTTATTCCCCATTCATGGGAATGCTAATTTATTATACATTGCAATGAACTGATCACTCTTTTAAAATAGTTTATTTATTTAAATATTAATTCTTTGAATAACAATATCACAATTATTTTCGAATGGATTATAAATAAATTCAAACATATAAGAATGTACTTATAATAAAATCTAGCTTTGTTGTTGAATTTCCATCACTTAAGCCACCTCATAATACTTATAGAATTTAAATTTAAGATTCTTTAGATTTCCCCACAGCGTAAACATTTTCCCAAGCTGCTTAAACAGGAAATAATCCCTCTTGGCCAACCTTTTGATTGATATTATTCATGGCACTGCGATTATTCGCGGCGAGTTTGAGTTAGATCTCTCCATTTAATAAGCTTGATTCCCCCAACCTCCGGTGGCTGGGCATTAGAACAGGTGTTGCCCGTGGCCACATTTCCCATTCCAGCAACCTGTGAAGTAAGGGGAAAATAAACCGAACCGAACTCGTTTGCCAAATGCTTTAAAAATGTAACAGGCGGCAAGGCTTTTTCATCCGAGTCCTTTGCCTCCTCTCGATTATCATTTGAGTGTATTGAAAATTTGAAACGCATGAATAGTCAGCCTAGATCGTCCTGGGGCCATGTACATACGGAATGTACATATATGTGTATCTGATGGGTCAGACAGCCACCACGGCACTGCGAGGGTTTATCTGCGCACTTCAGTTGAATTTTTTTCCCCCTTGGAGTGGGCGGATATGGCCAAACACATCCGCTGGCAGATGTTTTTCACATAGCTCATAAGACACTCAACCAGGCAGAGGCAAAGACCGCGAGGCTTGGGTGTACTCTACCAAAAAGAGGGACTTGATTTGAATTTGTATAGGAGAAAAATATTAGGAAAAATATTATAATAAGAAGATTCTATCTATTTTAGCTGAGGTTATAATTAAACTTGCTAATATTTTTCTATAAAATGTACAATTTTGTAATGTAGGGTATTCAAAAATAGGGTTCTCTCCACTCTCCCTTGCAGCCATTAACTTTAACGCAGCTCCGAATGAGCAAGTGTAGCGGAAATGATTTGGTAGCTCCAGTCCCTGGCCACCATGACCCACCTCCCCCCTTGCACACATTGGCAAAACTCGCTCACGAGTTTCCCGAGATTGAAAACAGTTTTAATTTTTTATTTCTTTTATTTTTTTACCCATAAAGTGAAGTTTTCTATTATCTTTATTGACAGGACAACAGGCTGTATTGTTGCACGGTCAAACCCTTTAAGCATCAAAGTATAATCACTCCATCAAGTTCAGATTTTATTTAGCATAGTTATAATTTTTTATTCAAAATATATATTTGCAAAAATTTCGATTTAAGTTTGCTCTAATTTTACATTTTACATGGTTTTAGCGACGTCTTCTGGTTCTCTGAAGAGTTTTAATGAAGCAAAACAAACCTGCTACGGCAACTCCTCTTGGAAAAGTTATGCCCTGGGTTTTTTCCTTGATAATATCAACTAATTGATCCACATTGGGAATTTCCATATCGGGTTTCTCCATTAAATAAACATTATGTCCCTCATAAGATATTCCAAAGTCATTTTTATGGTCAACTAAGCACTTTTAAAAGAAGAAATTCATATAAGTTTAGTTTAGTTAAATGAAGATTTTTGAAGATCTTACCGATAAAGTTAAAAAGATAAGCAAGCCAGTGGTAATAAGCATTTTTTTTATACCCATTGCCAACAGTTTCGAGATTAAGTTGCAAAGTCCTTTGAAATAGAATAGTAATGCGAGGATCACAACAATCAAGGAGACAGTCGGTGGCTTAATGAATCCAGAATATACTGTGTAATCCGGTAGCTGTTTCTCTAGTTCTGCTGTCAAGTTTTGATATACCCATTTATTCGAAGAACTGGGACTGAAATGAAAATATGTTTACAATTTATTTGTTAGAAAGTGCAGGAGAAAAGTCAGAAGAAAATTCAGTTGCAATCGAACAAGCTGGAAGCACACTTGCTTGAGTTGCTTGCCTGCACATTTTGCAAATTTTGATGAGACGCAATTTTTTTTGTTTTTTTAAAGTTCAGATCGATCACTTAATCACTATCATCTATACTCACTTATAACTGATGAAAAGCACATGTCCAAAATATTTAAAATAAATAACAGTTAAGAACACAAATTCGAAAATTAAAGCATCCGAAATCATGATGACTTTTCCCCGCAACTGCTCACAGAAAACTGATTCATCGATTGGAACACTCGGCAAGTTGCAAGCTGCTTTGAAATTAAAGGGACTTCTGTTTACAGTATACCTTATCAGTTTCGAAATTAGTCTTGGTCAGCAAATATGTGCAGCTTTTATTTAGGCTGACGGCAGAGTGCGAGCGAGAAGCGAAGCTTGGTCAGAAACAGGAGACCTCATCAGATTCAAAATTAGTCCAGCTGTTATTTATTTATATATTTATTTACTTTTTTTACATCAAGAAATAAGCTCACAAATATTAAAGTATTGGTCAGAAACTATTTTGTGGGTTCTTTTTAGTTATTTCTATGGTTATTTCTAACTAAATTCATTACTAAAAATATTAATTGAATAAAAATAAATAAGCTAAGCAACTCTCAATTTGAATATACATATAATTTCTCGAACAAAAAAATTAATATAAGTATACACTTTCGTAGTTCACTTAGGTTAAGACTATATATCTTATTACTTAATATATTATATTTAAATTTTTAAAATATTTATTTTGGGGATTATATTCTAATTAGCATTTACTCAGATTTATTTAGGTCATTAGTTTCAGTCCAGGAAGAAATTGTAATATTTCTAATAATTTTATTCTTTCTATAATAAATAGATAAACATGAATTTATTTGTTTAATTAATGTCCATAAATAAGCAATATAAATTGTGTTATGATACCTTTATATAGAGTTTAAACCAGATTTTCTCCGACTCATGAGGACATCCACAATGGTTTTCCCAGCTCTGTCGGCGAGGATGCTGAAAGTCCTATTCATTTCCTCCTAGCTCTAGTTTTTTTCTTGCTTTTTTTTTTGAACTCCTCATCATTGTCATCATCACCAACATCATCATCATCAGCCTGCGCGTTCGTCATTATCGGGCCAGAGTATTTCAGCTGTCATTACTTTTTATGGCCCAGCAACATGATGCACTTGCCTTGCCCCATGTGGTTGAGCTGGGTGTGTGGAAAGCGGTGAAAACAGGGGAGCGGGAAAGCGGGCAAGGGCCTAATGGTCGGTGGCGGCGGGGGCGGTGTTTTCCAGCCGTGGCTGACTGGCAGTTAAAATATAATTTCAGGAAAGAAATCATCATAGAGCCCCAGCGCAGAAGCCCCCAGCCTCGGAGGCAGTAAAAGTAAAACATCAAAGTGAATGCCAGCCTGTTTTCCAAGGGGCTGTGGCCGGAAAATGGGGGGGTGGTGGTGAGGCTTAAGGGGGAGTGTTGCAAGGAGTTGACTCTGCTATGCTTGTCACCGCTAGAGAACGCCGCGGGCGGTGTGGGTAGAGGGAAAATGTGGAAAAAGAACGCATTTATCCAAAGTCCTTTTCCGTCCACTCACACTCAGGCCACTGCCATGTTTCATTTTTCACTTATCTGCATGTGAATACCACACAGAGAAAAATTAATGGAGTATACCAAATTAAGTAATAAATATATGGCTTTGATATTAATATTAGCTGATGAATTTGGGGCTTTGAGTGATTTCTACTGTCAAAAATGGAAGGAAATTAGTTTTGAGCGAACATTTTAAATTGGATTTTTATATTTTACCACTGCACTTTTTGGCTTTATTTTTGATATTGAATAACCCACTTTTAAAATGTGGTTTCTGTTTAGATTTTTAATAAATATAATTTTAAGCCTAAAGTAGCTAAAAAGGAAATTATTTATTTATTAAAGAGTTGAAAAGTCAACAATGTCAATCCATAGATTTAATAATGAAAAATAGATCTAAGCTCTTGATGTATTTTATGTTTATTAGTAATATTTATTATTTTTTGTTTATATGTTAAATTTTATTTATAAATTGAACTCTAATTTATTTAATAAGTAATATAGAATTACCCCTGAAGACCCTACTAAATGTACATATGTGAAATTTTAAGCTCACATTTTTTCTAGTGCAGTAAGCTGTCCCGCCCATTCCTTTGAATCCCTGAAAATTGTCAGCCTTTTGATTGTGTAATTGATTTAGCGGGAAAAACTCGTTCTGAACGAAAGTCTCTCTCTGGCATTCCCCGCTTTCACCCCTTTTTACCCACTCCTGCGATCCGTCAATCCGTTTAAAGTCGTTGGCTAATTAAGTTGCGTCCCAAAACGGCAGCAAAGTGGAAAATTAAAGGAGAGGGGAAGGAGAGTTCTGAAAAAAAAATGTATATAATCCAAAGGACTCGAATTTTTTTCTGTTATCGTTCTGGTCATAAATGAGGCTTACAGTTCGTCGGCCCAACCCTTAACCACTGGCACCACCCCACCACAACACCACTCTCTCACCCCTCAATACAAAACGATTTCAATTGCGAGTCCTCGACGCCAAAAGTTTACGATCGCTGCTGGTATTTTTTATTTCGGTCTTAATTTTTCACAATTTTTACCCTGCCAAGGGTCTACCGAAATTAAAGAGCAGGTTCTCGAGAAAAAATTATAAAACTAAAAACAAGTTCACAAAAAAATATGATTGAATTAAGCTTTGTATGTAAACCTACAAATCAATAATTATATATATATATATTAAATCGCATGGAGAGCGTATTCAAAAACAGCTAAAATATACCCCATCTTCTTATTATTTGCCACTGCCTGGCGGGAACATTAATTTTAATGTCGTCGAAAGGCGTTTAAAATAAATTTTTTGGAGGGGAATAATAAAATATAATTCAGTCGGTCGGTCGTTAAAAAATAGACACCAGCCGTGTTTACCTATAAAAAGTCGAAATATATATACATATACTATATATATAATATATAGCACGGTAGGTATTTTCTTCAATATCGGCCAGAGGGGTATTTTCATTGGGAATTTCGGCATTTGAGCACGCGGCTTTTTATTACCGGCGACAATGAAACGGCAGAGTGGGCTCAAAGCAGCCGCGCTCACGTCAGCACAGTGAGGTGGAAAAGTCTCTGTACCGCAGAGCCCACATAAAAAAGGCGTAAAACTTGAACCCACCGCAAATAGCGGGGAACCTGTGCGAACACGCCGTAAACAATCTTCCTAATCACATTCAGCAATCGATGCAGATGCGCCGGATCACAGGAGTTTATATATTTTGAAATTTAATCAGCTAAAAAAATATAAACAAAAAGAAAAGAGCCACTTTTAAATAATTTAAAATGATATAAAGGAAAAATCTAAAAAGTGAATATATCGAAAGTAGAGAAGAGAGATATGTATCGATATTTGACATTAGTACACTGATTAATAGAAAATAGATCAAATTAAATATTAATAAGCGATGCTGAATCGTTATTGTATCGATATTTGGCATAAATCAGTATATAAGCGATAAATCAATATATTTTTTGTATAAAATCGATAAAACTAGATTTGTTTCATATATAGGACCAACACAAAAATTAGTTTTAAAGATATTTTGTATTTATTCGATAAGCCATATATAAATTTTATAACCTTCTGGATATATTTGTTTGATAATATTGATATATAACCCGAAACCGATAGATATTTCTACAAAATTATTCTACTTATACATTTTTCAAACCTTTCCCCAAAAACTAAAAAAAAAATTAGCTCAAGTCCCTGCTTAAATTTCTAATAAACAAATTTGAAAACGCTTTAAGCTATTTTCTAGCCTCAGTTGTGGTTTGTGCAACCTCCCAAAAACACAGAGGGGAAATTAGCTTTTAACACCCGAAGAGAAAAATTGGTACCACGAAACGGCGGTGGTGCTGGGCAAGGGGGGGTGGAGGTGACAGCAGCGGCTTATTTGAAACGAATTTTAATTAAAATACAACGGAAAAGTTTGGGGCAGGCAAAGTTTCCCTGTAGCGGGCACAGGACGCACACTTGAAGTTAAAACCCCAGGAACTGTCAGAGGACTCTCAACTCAAACCTCCCCATTTGCAGGAGGAAGAGAAAATCACAGCAATTCATTTTAAAAACCGAAACCAATGAATGTGAATCATCATGCTCAGTCTAAGAGGAAATTAATTAGACTATCGACAAAAGTTTTTATGGGTTTCGAAGAACCAAATTAATTAAGAGATGAAGTAAGGCCGTGGTCTCCGACAAGAAATGTTTAAAAATAATACAACAAACCATTTGAACCGACTTTAATTTTAAATACCAATAGTATCCGTAATTATTAAATTAAGGATATACGGGACACATGTGCTCCTGACGTCTCCAGTCTCTGGAGGTTCATAATGCGCAGCAGAATGGGCGGATGGTAGTGGTGCCACATGAGGTAGGCGCGATCCAAGTACGGGAACTTGCGGTCATCCGCAAAGAGCTTCATCAGGGCGGCCTTCATGGGCACTCCAAAGCCCCGCCGATAGACATAGGCATCCGCAGAGTACTCAAAGTGCCTGAGTAAAAAGTAAAGAATCCAAATAACAGCCGTGCGGTAGGGCACCATCAAGTACTTGTAAACCAGCCAATAGCCCGCAACATAAGGGTAGATTTTGGTAAAACCCGCCGCCGTGTACATCGTCTCCCACTTGTAGGAGAATCCAAAGATCACCAGGTACGTCATCAGAATCAAATAGAAGAATGCCAAGCTTTTGGGTACATGCCACAGCCGCCAGTGGGCCAATTGATGGCCCACAAAGGCCGCCATTTGCTCATTGTTTAGACCAGCACCCACTTGCTTAGAGCTCAAACTGTCGGCATCCATATTCCTGTTCAGCATCAGATTGTCGTGTATATCCAGGCGGCGGCAACAGCAGGCACCCATTACATAGGCAGTGGGTCGGCCCACATGGAAGGTGTGCACCATAAAGACACGGCCCGTATACTTGAAGTTGTGCAGCACCAGACCAAGTTGTTTATTTATTTCCGATGACTGCAAGCGTCGGCTCTTGCCCAGGCAGGGGATCCCAAAGATACCGCCGGCAAGGTGTATGCTGAAGGTGACAATCACCACCACCAGCCAAGTGACCATAACGAAAAGCCAGGTTTCTAATTTCGAGAGCAGTATTAATATGGCAGTTATGGGGATTACGGCAATCTGCAGGAAACACATTTATAATATATATTTATATATATTATATATTTAGTCATGAGACATTACCTGCATGAAAACCACACATAAAGCCAGGGCACACATCATGCCTATCAAGGGCCATGTCTGCTGTGAATCAACTTTGTATTTGGGATCCAGGACCATTCTCTCGTAAAACAACGAAGGCAGCATCCTTATAACCAGATATGTGGTGAACAGCGTCATAAAGGCCACATTCAGCCAGACATTAGGGGCAAAGCGGTACCAGTCCACTGTCAACTTCCATATAAAAGCCAAGGTGCTAAGGTACAGATCCAGGCAACTATATACGGTATCTGCGCAGACGTGGAACAACTGCAGCTCCACAGAATGCGCCGCCTTATTCTTGGAGGCCTGTCAGAGTGTATATTTTATATTCTACATTTTCCAATAATAATTAATTGCGTACCTGAAATTCATCTGAGGACATTACCCCCTCCATTTCATGCGGCGGCGCTTCGCTATTCTTAATCAGCCTCAACTGGCGTGTGCAGAGTATGAAGTAAAATACACCTTGAAGCAGTATTATCAGACAGAGGAAGTGACGCAGGGCCACTGGATCGCTGAAAGTCCACTCCTCGGGCACCATTTGCATACCGATAGTGTATCCCGTGATCAAAAGGGGCGCGCCACGCACCGGGTCCTCATAGAGAGTTGACATTCTTGAAAGTGTAGGTGTTGAGCAGTATTTGTTGAATGTATAGGAATATATTTTATATATAATGGGATGAAAAGAATCCACCCGATGACTGGGTTATATTTAAATTTAAATAATTTGGTATATTATTTGTGCCATTTCATACCAAACTTGAGTATATTTTTATTATAAATATCCTTTTTAAGCTTACTGCCGCTTATGACTAATATCACGTATACGCAGTGATGAAAGGTAAAATTATTTTCTCATGAAAACTATAGGTATATACATATATATCCTTATAAATGAAACATATATAGTATATATATATTTATAAGGATTATAAGGTATCCCTTTTTTGTTAATTTCGCTAAAAGTCAAGATTACGCATACGCAGTGTTGACCTTATTAAAATATTATTATGGTATTTAAAATTAATTATTCTATTAATTTAAATTATATATTAAATTATATATATTTTGTATAACGAATTATCAATAATTTAAATTTGTTTAATTTAATTATTTCTTTGTGAAAACTTAAAAACATTATTAATCTCCTTTATCTGGGCTTATCATTACTTAATTTCAATTTAAAAAATCAGCAACTAATTTTCCTAATCAATTTCCCTCCCTAAACCCTGACCGCCGCTGACAACCAAAAATCAAACTTGTCGCCTTCGCATCCGCGTAATCCCTGATCCAAAAACAGGGGAGGGAGGGCAGGATTACGTCCCTGCCAGAAACGGGATGCTTACTGCAAGCCGAAGATTATAATGGCGCCAAAGAAATTACATATGTGTGGCCGGAAAAATCCTGAGACCTCGGGTGTGTGTGTGGGTGTTGGTGTACTTGCTGGGTGTAATGGTTCTTTGTAGTTTGTTTCGAGGATTTGAACTTCTTACGCCTGGCATATCAATAATGAGGCAAGGGCTTGGCGCGATTCTTGGGGGAATTGTGTTGCCAAGCTGGCTGCTTTGATGGTTTTGGTTCAGCGCCATTACTTAACCCACAGCCACACACTCGCACTCACACCCCCGACCACACACTCGAACACTCGCTCAGTCGCACACACACACACACACAAATGCGCGAACATTCACTTGGCATCTCTAATTAGTAGAATTTAATCTTCACACTATGGCAACGTCAAACGTCCCGAACTGCGACTTCTCCCTTATGCCCCATCCGAGCACAAAGCCACCCCCTCTGTATCCTTTATTCCGCCCATTGCGCTGCTCATTATGAAAAATTCCAAATTAAAAAGACGAGGGGAGTGGAGCGTGCACTGGGAAAAATATTGGACAAATAGTGTGCTGTAGTGAGGCATAAATATTTCTTTTCTTGTAAAGAATTCTAGTAAATTTTCTAGTAAAGAATTTAATTGTAAAATTTATATCATATCAAATTGATGCATTATGTCGTTTAATTAACTTTCTTATCGGGAGATAGTCGCTTTAAATATATAAAGAATTTTCTTAATACAAAAAAATGTTGAATTTTCTTTTTTATTTAATATATTATTGGAAATATCTAATATTAATTTTAAAAACACTAAAACAACCCCAACATTTTACGAACTAATATTTTATCAGTTTTAACCTGTTTCTTACTTAAACTAATATTCCAGAATTTGTTTATACATCTCTCAGCTACTTTTCACAGATTTCTTAATATACAGTAAAAACAAGTTAAAACCTTCAAGGATTATCCACATATTCCCGATCTCTCAACACTTTCAACAAAACACAAAATGTTATCCTTTGGCAAGCATTATTGATGACTGAATAACCTTAATATTCCTCCTACATCCTCGTGACTCCATTGAATTAATTAATTATTTATCAAACTGATGTGAAATTCAGATGGTGGAAAATGCCCGAGAGAGCCTGCTGTTCCCTTTTTTCTCTGTGCGGGACAAAGTAAAAGTTTCTCGCAAGAAGTAACGGCAGGATTTGCATAAATACCAGGACATGTGTGGGCGTGTGGGTGCTCCCGTTGTGTGTGTTAGTATCACACATCATGATTACATAATTTAGCTATTAAAACAGCGCCAAGTGGCTGGCTGAAGGCGCCAGGGGGTGGCAGGGAGGGAAGGCGGCTTATTTATGCCTCGACACGCCGTTCAGCGGCGCAGCTTCAAAGGATCCGAAACATGGACGGTGGATCGGGGATGGGGACTAGTGGCTGGGTATTCCAGTTCAACGGCACACATGTGCACTTGATTTACTCATTAGCGTTACTTTTCTGTTCATAATAGGGCGCTTACCAAGCCGGAAACCGCAGCCGCCACTGCGCTCCCCTCCGTCCTCTCCTGGCCACATTTGGTTTCATTTCGAACCGCTCTGGATGCGTCGGCATAAGCCGCTTAGGCGTATCCTTTGTGCGTGTGTAATTGTGCTGGCTCTCACACGCCTCCCCCTCCTTACTCCTGCCCTTACACTCACACACACCAAAAACACCCACACCCCTACGCACACCCACGGACTAAGCCCTAATAATCCTCACTATTTGGCCCAAAGGAGGAGAGAAAAAAGGTAAAACACTGGGAGAAGTCTAGATAAAGTCCTGATCTTTTAAAGAAAATATAATTTTCTTATGTGAAAATTAGTAAATCTGTTCTTGGTTAAATAATATATAATAAATTTATTAATAGATTTAATATCTATCATTGCAGCTCATAAAAATTAATGAAAATATTCTAAATTGTTCTTGTAAGTAATTAATTAATAATATTTAATGATAAATATCATTTAAAGATTCTAATATATAACGATTATTAATAAACTTTCTTTATAACATAATAATAAAATTATAAGGAATTAAATATCTATGATCTTTCAGATTAAAAAAGATTTTATAAAATTATATGGAATTAAATACTTAAGATCTTTACATCCCTGCAAAATCATCATCAAGTAAGCAAAGCCCAAAAACCTTAAATAAAATTTATGTATTTTCTATGAAGAGTTATTTTCAAAATTTTAAATTGAATTTCTTATTCAATTTATGATACGAAATATGTAAAGAATTAAAGATGCAATTAAAAAAGTTTTTATTAAAAAAATATATATATACAAAATGCAGCTTGGCATAATAATAATTCCATTAATTAATTTTGTATTTAATTTGTTCATTTAATGTATTCTCTATTTAATTGTTTCTTTCAGTGTAATGCGTAACGGGGTAGCAATCCAAAGCGCTGTGACCATTTTTGTACGATCCTCTTTTCTGGGGCAAACTGAAAATTTAACATTTCACATTTGCCGAAGGCTGAACACATTATTTTCCCTTCGGTTTCCTTGGCTACCAAAGATGCACTCTGCAGATATACCTTATAAAGAGAGATGTATATGTGTATTCACAAAGGAAAGGGTTTACTTCCCGATGGCAATCAAGGCGGTGCGGGGGACTTCATCTCACCAAGGGGTATATAAATAAAGATTTGCGTTGAATGGAGTTAAACCTTAACGAATGGCACTATTCCAAAGGAGTTTATCTTAACAAAAAGTCTTACCCATATCAAATGGGAAATAGTTTTTTGTGTTTGGTTTCATAAAACGAAGGCCTAAAGAGCTGCCCTGTGAAGAAGGAAGCTTTTAATACAATTTGGCAAAGAGGGAAATGATTTATAAATTTGTAAGTCATGAAGAAGTTATTGAAGTAAGAAATAAAACATTTACTTGCCTGTCTGAGAAGAGCTGAATGTTAATAATAAAGCAAGTAAAAATAAATAAATAACTAAATTAAAATAAATAACTATCTTTTTATATTTATGTTTAAACAAGACTCCTAAAGTTATTTAGAATCTTCTGGACATGTTCCCCTCCTACAGTCGGGTTCCTATTTATTTGAATTATAGCCAAGGTAATCATAAGCCTTATAATTATGTGGTCTTGACACCAGACAGGGGCACAGCCATTTACCTGAGGGTTTGATATATATTCCTGTCCTGCGCCAGGTTGTGTGATATATAGGCATAGATATGGGTATATGTAGACCTCAATTATCTGGCGCAATTGTGTGCGGAAGATAATCTGAAACTGATTCGAATTTGTTGCGGTCAAGTTGTGTGCCGTCATCTTCGGCAATCGATGGGCTCTGACTCCAACTCCGATTTTGTTTGCTCCTCCTCCAAAAATTAAGTTAAATTCAGATGAAGAGGAGGTCTCCAGACTTTTTTATATATGTACATATTTTCTTGTAGACCATCTATTACCCCCGATAAGATCTCCGGGTGAGTAGAAGTTTCCGTTCCGTGATAAGGAGATTTTAAATTAATAATTCACTCGCCCTGCACGAACGTGAAAAACGTTGGAAAATTGCTCAATTTTCCATTGCGAGCACGGTGGAAATAAGGGAAATGCGAAGAAAAGAAAGAGAAATTTATGCTAATTTCCGACAACTATCACTGCTCAGCCATCGCCGCCCGAAAATCACAATCCCCCATGAAGACCTGCTCTGGTTGGTGGTCATGTAACGTCGTCGTCGGAGGCAGCGTAACGAAGTAACCTAATTAATTTGTGGCACTCATTAGCAACAATTGAAAATGCCAAAGCCAGCTGAAGCAAACGGCTCCTCCAGCCACCTTAACGCCCACCCCTGTCACTCGTCAACTCAGCCAGAAGTTGGAAAATGCCCGTAATGGGTCCGAGGTGTGGGGGCATTCGACGAACGCCCCCCAAAAACCCTCCAATTTATCCACCGAAAAAAATATACAAGTTTTAAGGGGGATACATTTTGGTAAAAGACTTTTAAATACTCTTAGATGTGGATATATTTATTTATTTTATGGCCTAAAGAATAACAGGATTTTTAAAACGAAACCACTGAATTTGTAATTTAAATATAATGGTTCATATTAAATTGTTTAATGGTTTTAATACCCATTAAAATGTTATGTTTAAACCCCAACTTCGTGTGTGTATTGTGAGTGTAACTTCAAGTCCCACGACTTCCAAACTGATATATTTATGCTGCTAATATTCAAATACATTACACATTTCTCAGCTTAAGTTGTGACGTGATTCTAATTACAATGTGAGCATACACACGATCACTCTGGTTTAAAGTCGATTAAGGTATATGAATATGCCATAAATTGACCACGCAAGAGCAACGTGACTCTCTGGGTTCCCATGGCTTACATTTACATTAGAAATCCCATAAATTTGTATCACTCACGATCAGTGACCAATAAATATAAGGTTAAGTTTCTCCAAAAGTGGGTTTATATTTATTAAATTGTATATATCAAATGGCAATTGGTTCCCATCAACTGTCACTTATTCAATTAGCAACCCGATAATGCCTTGTATATAGACACTTCCGCACATTTTACAGAAGTCCTGGGGTGTGGACGCCTCTCAATCTATCAATTAAGATTAATGTCCACTTCCCATGGATGCTTCGATCATTTATAACGATTGTTTTGGGAGACATCTTCATCCAGGTTAGACGCTCAGCTCATCGATCAACTCTGAAATGTTGTCTAAGCAGCTTATTGTTTGTCGACTTCCTGAGATCTTTTGGCTAATGATCTTTTGGGTCAGAATATAAAAACAATCTAGAGAATTTTGTAAAGGTAAGAATTGTATTAATTTTTGTAAAACATAAAAGATTAATTGATAGTTTGTTTGTACAATAAATAAAGTAATTATAAAATATACAAATTATTATATAATTTTCTAAGTAAATAAAATATATTTTCTTACAAAAATTTCTAGAATAAACCCTCTCAAGTAACTGCTTTTATATCTAACCATTATTTTGTACCTTCCTTCCCACGCTGTCAGGATCAGCTAATGGACCCGGGCTAATGAGCAGGTGTGCAGGGCATCAAATACCAAAAAATGTTAACTAATTTTCGGCTTTGCTGCGTTGACGTGTGAAGGTAGGAGCTGGGGGTGGTGGCACTGCCTACTCCCCAACTCTCACCTGCCTTCAGTTAGTTAGCTGACCAAAAAAAATACAGAAAAAAGCCTCGACTTGTGCGTGAGCCGGCCCTATTCGAGGCCCTGTCAGTCGTCACTCACCCGGCCCTTTGCCGCCGCCATCTACGCATGACATTTTTACCATTTTTACCACTGGCGGCCGGCGATATGCAAAATCATTTTGACCGGGTCCCAAGGCCCAAACCGCGTACCCTCGGACCCGATCGCTATCTGGGCGCTAATATATGCCGCTGCCACAAATGCCTTTGGTAATGCATAATTCGAGCCACTTTTCCGGCGCTGGCTGGCCAACACCACCACCACCACCACTGAGCCACTGGACAACCGTACAACCGAAACGACGATGGCGGCGGTGGTCAGTAGTCGGTGGCCGTTGGTGCTCTTTGTTTTCCATTTGAGCCCCGGCTGGGAAAATCATTTAATTAACATTTTCAGCCGCCTTCGAGGCGCGAAATTATCACGCATATGCGTGGACCTCACACAGTGGGCGTCCTTATTAAAACTGAGGTAAAAAAAAGGTAACTAAATATATTTTTTAAATTAAATATTTCATATTTTGTAGTAGAGCAGCTTTTATTATTGATAAATAAATAAATTAAATACTTTATAAAAATACTGAACTGGATTTAAGTCACAGAAAATGATTAAACTTTGCCTTCTTAAGTATTTCCATATTTTTCTATTAATATGAGTATGATATTTTTAATTCCTTTCCTTCTCTTCAATTTTCTACTCCATTATTATTTATTTACATTGCCTTCTTAGCCCACTGTACCTGCCATTTCCGTCCACTGTGTGTGCGACCGTTACCGTCAGCTCAGCTGTTCTCCAACTGAGCGACCTTTTTGGCTTAAATTATGATTATGAGAAATGCAAACGCTATCCGAGCCATTGCCGCTTGGCATTTCTCAAAACGCATGGCCTGGAGTTGGAGGTTGGGGGGGGGTAGGTTATGTAAATACATTTAATTTTTTAGTTTTGCCTCTTGGCCATTTTCCATATTTTTCTATTGGAACCGGCCGGCAGGAAGCGGCACGCACACCGGTATCCTTAGGATGTGGGGGCGACTGTTGCGTATCTCACGGATACGCGCATGAAATACGAGCGTTCTACCTTTGGCTCTGCGCTTATTACCCCTGATTAATTACCGGGTCGAGTTGTATTCTTCTACCTTTTTTCCCTGAGTTGTGTTGTTTTCTTCTTTTTCTGTTAGTTGCCTTTATTTTTGTCGGTTTATTTTTCCATTTTTTTTTTTTGGGTGAGTTCTTTTCTGGGGCCGTTAAGTGTGATATTTGTAACACTTTGCCGACTTATTGTTGGTCAGCTGAAAGGCTTTTAGGGCCATCGGCATGCCTGGGATATGGCTAATTAACCCATTACGCCATTATTGTTGCCGGCAAAGGGTTTGGTTTCTTGGCCGCTTGACCGGTTGGCTTCTTTCCGCTTTGGGCCGCCGCACACACACGTGTGGCGTTGCTGACCCTGTATGGCTTTCAAATCTGCGCAATAAATTCCAATTTTGTGGCCTAATGAATCCACCGAGAGCCGCCCATTCATTTGGCCAACTTGGAGAGCAGAAGTAGAAAAAGGGCCGCAATTAGCCAAGCCCTAGACCTGGGCACCCAGACCCCCGGTTCTAAAAGGTAACTTCGTATTCCGATTCCTAGGCCCTTGTAAATATGACGGCATCTCGATTGCCGTGGGGTCGTTAAAATAAAATTAAATATTACATAATGCCCGAGATAAATGGCTGATAACAACGATGTTGCATACACAAATTACAATTTAAGGTAATAAGCTAAATTAAAATTTATTCGCCAAATTAGCCAAAAGACAAGTCAGGCATTAGATCACCGCCTGGCAGCGAAATTGAAGCTTTGAAGTTGCTATCAAGGCATCTTAGGTTTTCGGGGTGATGTCAGACCTCCAGGGCTTAACATTCAAATTTGAAATATATAGATTGTATCAGAGGGTAAAAAACATATGATTAATATTTAATTGCTTAGTTTTTAATAGTAATTTTTGAGCTGGAAAAAGGTTTGGGTTTTTGGTTTATTTGATTTATTTGAAATGATACTCTTGATGGAAGGAGGTTGTTGTTTAGATCAAAGACTAGTTTAATATGTATTTAATGTCTTTTTAAGTTATATAATAAATTACCCAGTTTAATATGTATTTAATTGCATAATAATTTATTTAATAATATAAGGTACTTAAATTATAAAGACACTCTTAATAACTCTTCTTATTTATTAATATTTTAATACTAGTTTAAAATGTATTTATGTATCGTTCTTCTACTCTCTCCCTCTTTTTTAAATACTCCAAGCATATTTGTAAAAATATGATTAATTACTTAGTTTTTAATAGTAACTTTAAGCTGAAAAATGGTTGGGGTTTTGTTAATTTGATTTCTTTGGAATAATACTTTTTTAAAGAAGGTTTTTCATATAGATCAAAAAGCTGGTTAATTGAATAATTAATTGAATAAAAAGGTTATTTAAAATATAAGCTACTTAAATTATAAATACATTTTTTATACACATTTTATTTATATTTTAATACTGGATGAAATTGTATCTAAAAATGTAAAAGTGTTTCTATCTTCCCCTACTTCCTCCTCTTTTTTTAAACACCCCTCAAAAATTCATAACTAAATTAATTAAACAAAAACACATCCCACTTGATGGTTAGCACCCCTTCAGACCCCAATTAAAGAAGTGTTTTTGTTAACTGCCTGACAATTTGCCAGGCGACTCCTCAACCGCAAGCCAAGGACACCACAAGAGGGGACGTGGGAGGCTGGAAAGGATGGCATTCCATCCATCGCGAAAAGTGTCAGGCTGTCATAGAAAGCCCCCGCAAATGAGAGGAGCAAATCTCGGGGGGCTCAAGGAATTTATGCATTCCTCGTAAGTTTCAATTTTCATCGTAAGCCCCCCACCGCCACCGGAGGACAGCGGCCGTAAGCCCATTGATTAATTTGAAATTTATGATGCTCCTGCGGAGGCTGGGCATCCATAACTTTTGCTCTGCGGTTGGTGGAGTCCTTGCCCCATCCCTCTTTTCGGTGGAATGTGCTCTCATCTTTCACTCGCTCACGGCTCATATACATTTTAATTAAACGCTGGCGCACCGGAAGAGCGCCAGCAACAACACTTGACAATTTCACGTTAATCCTGGTCACAGGACCTCGCCACGGTGGCTGCCTATTTTTCGGTGGTGCTAGCCCATAATCATAAACATCGGAACCTGGCAAGAGCGGGTTGCCAGCGGTTAAGGATATATTCTGCACTTGAAGAAATAGTATTTATGAGCAGGTAAAAAATGCTTGAAAATGTTTTTAGAAATTTTTATTTAGAAAATAATAATTTTCTTCTACAAATATTGAAGATATGAGTAAAAAAAAAAGAAAATGGGTTTATATTTCATTATAATTATTTCACATTGGATCTTATTTCTTTATTAAAGTATTTAAGCTACTAAATGTTCAGTCTTTGATAAAAAGATAGAATTCTTTTTATGTAAACACACTTTTTATTAAATTTTAATTATAAACTTTATATAATTATTATTTAATAGAAGATAAGATGACGTTTAAAGGCTCTTAAAATAGTTTTAAATTACTCTTTTATTACTTCCTAATGGAACTTGTTTATTTATTAAAGCATTTTAATTATTAGATCCTTGATTTTAAAACTAAAATAGATAAATATTTCTGTATAATTAAATTCATTTAAAATTAAATTTAGTAAAACTATAATGATTACCCCATGGAACTTATTTATTAACAAAAGTATTTTAACTTCAAGATGTTTAATCTTTGATTTTAAAACTAACAAAGATACAATCTTCCTTAACAAATTCAACCTTTTAAAATATTTTAATTATATATTTAATATAATTATTCCTAAATTATAAATTATTACTATGTTAAAAAAATAACTTGAAATGGTTTTAAATTATAATTAAAATGTTTCCCCATGCAAATTATTTATTTACTAAACTAATTTATATTCAAAATGTTTCATCTTTGAATTTTAAGCCAATAAAGATATTTTTTTCCCTATAGAAATTTAACTTTCTATAAAATAAATATTACTAAAATTCCTAAAATCAACAATTTATCTTGGTTTTTTTGTAAGTCCTTTTAAAATGTCTTGAAGATTTCTTATATTTCTCCCAGTGTACTGCCGTACATGCGACTTAATTACGCGTGCCAAGGCAAGCGGCTTTTGTTATTATCATTCAGTCAGCCGGTTACCGGTGCCACTAACCACGCTGACCCCCTCGGCCAGAGTCCCCTTACCGCCCTTACCGTCCTGATCCTTGTGCATCATCCCCCATCCCCCCCTTCGTCCTGGAAGCGCTCCTCACTGCTGACTGCTCCTTTTGTTTGGCCTCTGCCCATTGATGATAATGTTTGAGCGGCATTGGCTGCGCTTAATGAATTTATTTGTTACGCATGGCGTAGCTTGAATTGGCGTTCATGTCAGATACATACTATATACACAGGCGAAGGCGAAGGCTCAGGGATACACAGATACAGATACAGATACGGAGCCAAAGAAGGAGGCTGAATAGTTGGCCGAAGCCGCGCCTTAATGAAATCCATTATTACGAAACCCATTGCCGAGGCCCGAAAGTAAATACACTTATTGCGGAAAGTGTTGGGCCCAACCCTCCGGGAAAGGGCAGGCATAAAACGCAGCAGGAGCAGGATATTACGATATTACGCACAGCGAATGATGTTCCACGGGGCGGGGACAGGAGGGGCAGGCAGAAGGCAGGAGGCACCGGGAACGAGGCGGAAATGGAAATGGCAATGGCAACAACGTTTTAACTGTGCACTGAAAGTTTACATATTTTAAAAATTATAAAAAATATATGTAGAGTTATATAAAAAATAAAATGTTTACTAATACCTACTAATAAGAATAAGTTTTTCAAGAGTATTTAAATATAAGTAACAAATTAATGGTTTGAAATTTGGTTTAAAGTTCGACATAATAATAATATATTTTCAAACAATTTCCCTATTATGGATTTTCAGTTAAAATTAAAATATTGCTGGAATTTGTACAAAAAGATAGACAACTATTTAATAATAAATATATAAAGGCATCAAACATAAATAAATATTTAATAAAACATATTTTCACGAGTGTTTATTTCACATTATTAAGAACTAAATGGTGTAAATTTGGTTTATAATAAAATATAATGACTATATCTTTTTAAATGTTTCTATTTCATATAAAAGAACTTCAGTTTGATTAAATATATACACACTTTAAGACATTTAAAATATATATAGCTTCATTTGATATATACAAGTGATTGTAGGTTCCTTTCTGCATCCAGTTACGTTTTCATCACAAAAATTGTATTCGCAAACTTCTATACATTTCGGTCTTGAATATTTTCAATCTCAAAATTCACACTTTCTTTTTTTTTACTACATTTTATAGTATTTTTTATTTGACTTCTTATTTTTTCCAGTGCCTCGGTAACGGTAATGGGAAATGGCACTGTGGAATGTATACATATACATTTTTTTTCGGCATGCGAAACCATCTGATAACGATGCGAACCCTCAATTGACCGTTCTACGAGATGCAAATATCCAGCGGACCCCGACAGCGAAGGCTATATAGTATATGTCCCATAGCTCGCGAGTTGTCACCAACCCTCGGAGCCGCGTGACCTCTATCTCCCTCCCTCCCCGCGTGACCTTAACGTTTTCCGGATGAGGGTTGCTATTCGTGGCTATTAAAGTCCTCAAAGAATTGCATGCAATTCCAATTTCAAGTTGAATCGAATTTTTCGCACATGAAGAGCTATCAATGATGTTTAATGTCAGGCGAAGGGGAATCCCTCAACTTTGATGTAAGGCGTGTGTGCATGTGTGTATTTCCATTAAAATCATTAAGGGAGTACAAGTAATTCCGAACTTTATGGTATAGGAAATGGCATGCCTTTCCTTTCAGTATTATTTAAGGTGCTTGTGAAGTGTATAATTAAAGCAGGAAAAGCGTTCTTACCCTAGAGGTGTTTACAAATCATTGAAAGCCGAAAGTTCCTGGTACTTTTCCATTCTTGAACCTTTTTCGTTGTACTTTTCTCTTCTTGAATCCAAGTCTCCTTTTGCCAATGGAAAATTCCTATTAAGATATTTGGTTTCCCAGGACTTGACTTTGGTGCTGCATATAATTAGGGGCTCGGTCCTGTGGCTATCTGGTAACCAATCTCACTCCCACACATGCGTATGCCACCGATTGTGGCTCATTCATCACGCTAACAACGTCCGCAAAGTATCTCGAAGATTGTTAGCACTTTCTTGAAATGGGGAGGGGGCGGGACGGAAACCATAACGGACGACGGCCCGGTTGCGTGGCCAGTTATTTATGTTCCCCGCCGGCAAGAGTGGCTAACTATTAAAACTAACTACTTAGCAAACACCCCCCTCCAGGGCAGAAACTTTTTCGGCAAAGTGCCATTTAGTTAAACATTCTGACACATGATAAATGAGTCAAAGACCGCGTGTGATAGATCTGCCCAGAACCCATCTCCAGCGGAGCATATGCCTGCCAGCCGCCGGATCCTCCTTTTGGGCCGTACCATTCCGTTTTCGTATCCGTGTCCGGATCCTGGTCCAGGCAATTAAACAGCCAGAGCGCTTCGAAACATGTAAATTTGGCTAAAGAAAACTGAGAGAAATTTGTGGGATTTTTATTTAATTTAAATAGGTTTGAAAAATGATGTGAAAAGGGGTCTGAACTATGTACGACTTTGTGTGGCTAAAAGCTACAAAATTCGGCATTCCTAGCCCAAGTCTCTGAATTCTGAAAGCAGACAAACATGGCTAAATTGACCCGCCTGGTGATGCTAATAAAAAAAAATGTATAGCATTTTATGGGCGGAAATCGCAGCTCTTTATAAAAATGTAAAACATGAAAAATTCTCTAAAAAACTCACATTTTGATTAAAAATTTATGCTATTTTTCTCGCTGTGCAACTCTCCGGATAGAAAGGGAGAAAGCGAGAACTCATTAAATAGAAAGCATTTAATGCGTGTCCAGATACAGATGAAGATAGTTCCCGAAGATACAGTAATAGAATGTCAGCGGCAGCTGACGGAAGAGTGGAAAATTGAATGGGCGAATGAATGAGTGCGATATCAGGAGTCAAAGTTTGCAGCGCCCCTTCGAGGAAGGGAAATCCTCATCATCATCATCAGGAGGAGGACTGAGGCAGGAGCAGGAGCAGCCGCGCAGGCACACAGCATCACAGGAAGGTCATTAAAGTTTTAATGATGGAGTTGTGCCCGATGGGTGGACTGGGAGGTGTACACGTTGTGGTTGCTGTTTGTCCTTCCAGGACCAGTGACGGCGAATGGCTGCCTCTGCCTCTGCCGCCTCTCGAAGTTTCCCTCTAAGAACTAAAGTAGCAAAGTAAACAGTGAACAATGGGCGGGCCGGGTAATAGCCAAGCTTGATGCGAAAATTGAAAGAGGGTGTCGACGACTGTACATACACCGTTATCATTCACTGGACTCAGGAGGACCCCTGGACCCCATTCCATACAATACCTACACCCACCCACCTACCATCCAACCCTTTAACATCTTTTCAGCAGAAAAATATTGTGAAAGTTTGCCAACAAAACAACTCGAACCCATCCTCCCATCCAGGACGAGCGAAACTTTGCCAACAATGTCAATAGAATGGTCCCCAGGGGACACAGGAGCCACTATGACTAAGGGCTTTGTACCTATCAAATGATTTGGATTCTAATTAAATGAATGCCCCAAAGTTTACCAGGAAAACTAAGGCAAGAGGCTGGTGAGTGACTGTATCTAGCTTCTAGAGGCTTCAATATAATCGTCTGGGGAAGAATTTCTTTGACAACGACCCAAGGATCTGGAAAGGATTTCGTAATTAGGGTTCGTCATTTACATAGATGATGTAATTTAATACAGTCTCAGTGCTTTCCGCTTTAATATAATTACAAAGCAAGGATCTACGGGGAAGAAGTCTGTGATTTTCTATACAAATTAAATTATATATTTCTCTTGAAATAAACAAGCTATAAACTTCAAAATTTAACATAAATATTTGAATATAAAAAACTAATGTCTAGATTCAAGCTAGAATAAGTTTCCTTTGAGGATGCCTTTTTTAATTGAATCCCCAATGAACAAACAGAGTTTGGAATTTTAAAAAGGCAAAGAAAAGGCGCATTCAAACACAGGAGATGCCCCTGGACGTGTTTTTTTCTGTGTTGGCGTTTTCTGTGTTAGCTGGCAGCCTTCGCAAATCGGCGCAAAGCGAAAAGTTAATTAAACAGATCCCAAGTGCTGACCACTCGAGTGAGAGCGAGGAGGGGCTGTCCATGGGTATTAGGCTTAATCAGATGTGCATTCATTCAAATGCACTTCCTTTGGCCGCTCACTCACTCACAACGGCGACTTCCCGTTAGCACCCGAGAAGCCAAGCCAACTCAGCCTGGCCAAGTCCAGAGATGGGAGACGGGAGAATGGACTGGTCGGGACTGGATCGGAGCAGGCCGGCCATCAGATACGCATCAGTGGCGAAACTGAAGCAACTAGGTAAATAAATAAGCGCAACTGCAATGTGACTGTATGACATGGTACTAAAAGGAGATGAAGATATGTCTAAAATAAATTGAAAATTAATTGTTATTAAAATTATTATAAGGCTTAATTTATAATATTAATAAATTATTATAAGGCTTAATTTATAATATTACGATTATTAGATATCCTAAAAAAAATCTGATCGGATTTGTGAGAAACTTAATTTTAAAAGTAAATGATGTGGCGGCTGTGAATAGCAAATTAGAAAATATTCAACATTAATTATGCCAACTTGAATAATAAAGAGTTAATAAGGAAAACCTTTAAATATTTAAAATAATCTGAATTGTAAAATTGTATATTTACTTCTTTATTTTTTATTTATATCGTAGTGACACATGTGAATACTGTTTATTTAATTAGCGGCTCACACTGGGGTTCCTTGGGAGTATACATAAAAATGATATCAAATAATGAACATATCTAAGGCTCAAAATGTCCATATCTTTTAAAAAAGGATATATTTAATAAAAATTAAAGCTTATGAATATAAAAAATCTTTGCTTATATTTATACCATTTCACGGTATTATTATTTTAGTCAGAAGCTTAAAAATTTCAAACTTGTATAAAATGTTTCCTTATATTCTCTTTAAATTTTCTATACCTTTTGATCTCTTAAATTGCTTGTAAAACCCCCTCTTCAGCTTTATTCCTGAAAGCCCCCTGATTTTCCTCCCATAAGCCAGTGTCATACACCCATTTTAACTGGCGAACACCCCGACCGCCGACTGCCGCCTGCCAACTGCCGGCTGACGGCTGCCCACTGCATTTAGAAGCCGACTACTATGTAGCTATGGAGCCGCTTCGCGATGGGGAAATAGGGAAATGCTTTTCCAGCGCCGCGACAGCTGCGTGGCTAATCCGACAGGCTAAACAGTTGAACAGTTGCCCCCGGGGGAGAGGTGCAAAAAATAAGAAAAGGAGGAAAAAAAATAAAGAAAAAGGAAAGAAAAGCATTGTGCGCTGCATAATTGAAAAAAAAAGCGGGGAGCAAAAACATCATCAGATAAACACCGGGCGGGTGGTGGAGTGGGGTTGAACGCGTCAGGGGGCAATCGCAAAAAAATAACAAAAGACAATGCCGGAGTGGCGACGTCCCGACGTGATGTTGGAAATTGAATAAAAATATGTATTTTTACTTATAAGTATTCCATATAGCCAACGTCAACAGCAATTTCCACCAAAGTGCACGCAACGACAAACGGTGCAGTAGAAAAACTAGTGTCACGACCACAAAATACCCGGTTTTAAAACTTATTATTAAAACATAGCATACTTTTTGGGGGTCTGAAAACCTTAAATTAAACATAGGAAGCGAAATATTAGTTTAATTAAGCGATACTTTTAATATATTTTTACCGAATATTAAGAAAATATTCTCTTAAGAATATTAAATCATAGGGAAAGAAGCCAAAACATTTTTGAAGAAAGCAAAAGATATATTTTCGGGGGTCTGAAAACACTTTAACAAATAATAGGAATAAATAATTAAGCTATATATTGAATATATTTTCAATATAAAAAAAAATATTCTCTTAAGGCAATTGGGAAAGAAACTAAACTATTTTTGAAGAAAGCTAAATATTATAAATACAATAGTGTCACGACCACAGAAAACCCGGTACTTAAAATAGCATACTTTTTGGGGGTCTCGAAACGCTAAGATAAGCACATAAGCCTCGATTAACCTCAATTTTGAATATATTTTCAGTGAATATCAAGAATATAATTTACCATATACCTTCCTTTTCCCACATATACCCTTTCTCTGTGAGGTAGTGCCAGGCACATAAACTGCAGCAGGAGCAGCAGCACTAACACCCTTCCACCGGCAACATCAACAACTTCCACTGCAGCAACACCTTCAAAGTTGATTGATAAAAAAAAAAGAAAGGAGAGAAAAAAGAGCTTTTGACTGTAAGTAAAATGCTGAGCTGCACTAATGGTGGGGGTGCCATAAGGGGAAGGCAAAAAGAGGGGGGCACTGCGGACTGACGTATCGAGTTGCTGCTCTAATGTGACAGCTCAATGCATTTTAGATGGCAATGACAAACTGAAATGGCAACAACAATAACGCTGGCAGCAGCAGGAACAGAAATTGCAATTTATATATTTCGCCAAGAAACAGTGCTGTCGGAAAGTTACGTAACAATGCGTAAAACCAAAATGTTTAGCGAAGAAAATGGTGTGGAACTAATTTTTCGCCAAATAATAAGTTTTAATTTTTGTGCTGCAAAAGGTAAAAATAGCTTAAATATTAAATACAAATTTTAAATAAAATTTAATTTACACTTAATTGTTTGCAAATTCAATGGCTTAAATTTTAAATATTTATTCTTAACATTGATGTAATATCTTTTTAGCTTTTATTTTAATCCAATAAAATCTTCCTGTAAACTTATTTTTCGACCCCAGTGTAAGTACCGTCCATTTCCAGCTCAATCGCATAGTCGCATTTATAGGTGGCGAAACGGAGTGTACTTTTGGGAATCATAATGTAATAAGGAACCTGAACGGGAGCGGATGGAAAAGCGAACTGGCGGTGGTCGGGTGAAAAGCCTGGGTGGGGAAATTGAGGAAAAACAGGCAGTGCAACCGAAACTGCAACTGAAATGCTGCGCAAACAACTTTGAACGTCAATTTGTCAACTCGGAGCGAGAATTGAATGCAAAAAGCTTTGCGCCACTCAGCTGACGGACGACGTGTAGTCGCTTGCCCTGACGCAGTCCGGGCCAATTTTGGACGGGTCTAATGTGCGACAGTCACACTGCAGGCCAGGTTATTTTCGTGGATTTTAATGGTGATTAATCGCACCTTTTCCCCGTCAGCTACCGCCTGACTCCTGACTCTGCTGCACTCGTTTTGTAGTCCCTTATATTTAAGGCAATTATTTTATAAGAAAGGAAACAAAACAATTCTCCACAATTTCCACATTTTTATTATTTTCAAAATTTTTTCGATCTATTGTTTTCCAATATTTTAAAGAAGTAATGATTTTATGAACGTTAATTCCCTGTTTCCTGAATTATTTTATATATTTTTATGATCGTATCTAATTATTCGAAAAATAAATTGAATTTTCAGATACGTTTCAAATATTGAAAACGTGAGTACATATTAAAAAAGTGGAAAATCTGTAATTAAAAAAAAAAGTTAATGTGTTAAAATGTAACTCTGTTAATAAATTGAATTTTCAATACTAAGAAATTAGGAAATCAATTGAAATCCTATTAATCCTGTAATTTTGAAAATACATTTTTTATAGTTTTTTGTTGTATAGTATAGGGGATGAGCTCCAATGGAGATGCAGGGTATTTAGCTGTCTAAGCAACCGGTTTTTGGTGTCGGGAGGTGCATGGAAATGTCAGCTTAATACCGTTATCGTAGGTGCGGCAAACACGTCGCTGCCACGGTCGACGTCGACTGCGACGCCAGCGGCAACGCCGCTTGATAATGAGCCGTTAAGGCGAACGGAAAGACACAGGGGGCGAAGTCAGACAGACTCGAAAGCTTCCGCAATGCAAAACAGCTGTGAGGAAAGAAGAAAGAGAGTGGTGGGGCCAAAGAGAGAGCGCGAGAGAGTAGGACAGAGCGATTGTGCAAGGCATAATGCAAAACTGATAAGAGAAGTCCGCTTAAGTCGCTCTAATTAAGTATGCTCCTTCATACATACACACATGTACATGTATGTATATTTATTATTACATGTGTGTATGAGTGAAGCTACCAAAATTCGGCGAAATTTGCACGTGTTTTAGTACACGCAATGCCAGCGAAAGAGGGACAAAGACGGAGAGAGAGTGCAGGCGGGCAGCCGCAAAAGCTAATGCCTACCATGAATGCAAAAACAAAACGCTGCCTACGTAAGCGACAGCAGAATCACTCCATTTCTCTTCCACCCACAAGCCCCTTCTTCCTCGCACCTGGCGATTAAACACCAGAAAGGAGAGTTAACGAGGGATCGAATCAATTGTTACCCTAAGTTGCCGAACGGTGATCTCTTTTGAGGCTTATAATTTAATAATTTACCACTTTTAATATTTGTTCGATCTATTATAAATGTTAACATAATTAATTCCCAATTTTAAAATTTCATTTATTCATTTATTAAGCCTTAAATATCAAAGGATTAAATAAACTAAAAGGTTATGGATTATATGATACTATATAAAATGTATTAATCACAAATAAATAAAAGGACAATTGAAAATCTAAAATCAAAACTCTTGATCAACAAAGGGTATGATAATGAATAAGAATAACAGCAAGGCAAACCCGAAAAACGTCCAAATTCGCCGTGAAATGCAATTCCTTTTTGGAGTCTTTCTGTTATTTAGCTGACTCGCTAAATTTGTTACCGTGTTTTTAAGCTTTTTGTTGTTATTATTATTTTTTTTTTTGCTTCGTCCAACAGCAGCAGCAATAATAATAACAACAACGACAGTGGCAACGATAACAACTTCTCAGCCGTGCTGATGAGAGAAGTGCGAGAGCGGTGGCGGAGAGAACTAGGGGGCAGTTGGGGAGCGGGAGGACCAGGCAGCGACAGAGGCAACAATATTTACAGCTTTAGCTGCCAAATGCACAGTGGGATAAAGGTGGTTTTGGGGGCTTTTGTTAGCTATTTTAAAGAAAATTAAACATAAATATAGACTTAGAGAAAAACTAATTAATAGGCACATTAGGAAATATTTAGAAAAATAAAGCACATGCTATTTTTTAAAACATTTAATATTTTATTGTTGAAACAATTATTAAATTATTTTGATCCATTTTGAAGAATGTTGTAGAGCACTCAAACTTCTTTTAATTATCCTGGTTTTTATATCTCTTTTATATAATATTTGCAGGTCGAAATAAAGATTAAAATCGTTATCACTTCAGAATACAAAATTCAAAGATTTTAATTCACTCGATAGCGCTCATCAAACTTGCAACAACTGTGTCGCATTTGCTACACTGTGCCGTGTGTCGCTATTTATAAATAGGCTTTTTGCCCAGATGTCGGTCTGGGTGTGCTTGTGTGTACAAATGTGTGTGCTCGTGTGTTTCCAGCATCATCTCATGGTCGCCGACGTTTTGGCAGCCGCTGCCACATGCGCACACCGATCGGGCCCACTGTGCAACGTGTGGCTGTTGACGACAGCAGCAGCAGCAAAGGCAGCAACGATCGCAACTCGCGACACGAGCAAGGCGAACGGAAAGGTGTGCGGGTTATGAGCGGCACGGGAGCGGGGGAGCAAAAGCAAAAGCAAGTGACGAACTTACGGCCAACAGCAGCAGCAACAACAACAATACCAGCAACAGCAACCGGCCCGTTTGGAGCAGCGCGCATGCCACACACAGTTTAAATATGTGAAATTAGTACAAATCGTGATTTCAACAGCGAACGACGAGCGACGAACGAGCGTCGACGAAGTGGCGACAAAACCAACAAAAATAAGCACGAGCGAGCAGCAGCAGTAGCAGCAGCAGCAGCAGCAATAACAACAGCAGCAGGCTCAGCCACAGAAGTAGCCACAGCAGCAGCAACATCAGAAAAAGCAACATACAACTATAACAACAACTGCGGCAGCAACACAACAGCAACACCAGCAACCACTATAACAAAGGCCAAAGCATAAGGAGGAAACAAACACACAACGACTGTAAGACATATAACAATAACAACAACAGCGATACCAACAGATCTAACACCTAATGCAATTGCAACACTAGGGAGAACACCAACAGCTAGATCAATAACAAAATGGAGACACCTTCACAAACATATATATACCGAAAATATCTCCAACCTTAACTCCAATGACGAGTCCTAACTAATTAACACCAACTCCGGCGACATCAATAAAGTTTATTCCTATTAACACCAAAAAAGAAACACCAACAGCAGGGAACTCACCAACTCTGGCAACACCAACATAGCCGTATACCACACCAACAATACAACAACTACAGAACGCCTAAAATTATTGGAGAATCAATACAACAAATTAACAACGATTACACCAACACTAGTCGCTCTGTGGAATCAAGTGGCAACCACAACAACACCACTCGCCCAACAACATGCAATAAAACAGCTGATAGCAAATAGAAACGCCAGCAGCAGCAACAACAACAAAGCCTGCCTTTATCAAGCGAGCAACAACAGGTCGCGCGAAAAAGCAAAAAGTCTGAAGAAGAAAAAAAAAGACAACGAAAAAGCCCGCCTGCTGCAGCACTCACACATTGACAGGCGGAAAAGAGACAGCGGGTGTAGGAGAGAGAGGCGAGTCGCACACCTTTGCGTTGATTTTGGACGGTCGAACGAACGAGCGAGCGAGCGAGCCCTCACTCTCTCTCTCTCACACAAAGTGCAGCTGAGCTGGCGCTGCCGCTGCCGCCGCCGCCGCACTTGCCGCTGCCACAACACAGCGCCGAACGTTGCGAACGCTCAACGCTCGCCGCTGCTGCCGCCAGTCGAAAGTCAAAAGCAACGTGTTGTGGACGCTTTTTTCGTCGCGTTGCCGTTGCGTTGCGTTGCGTTCGCCTTTCAGCCTGCTGCGGCCCCCCCATCTCTCTCTCTACCTATCCACCTGCCTATCTCTGTCGCACCCACCCACCGCTGCAGCCACCATCCCGCCAACCCCCGCTGGGCGAAACTTTCACCATTATGTCCAGCAGCGCAGCCGCAGCGCAGTTCAAGCTTGACGCCAACTCCAATGCCATTGCATTGATCACCGATGTTGCCTCTGCCGCGGCGCAGTCGCTGCCGCTGCCCCTAACGCTGCCACTATCGCTACCTCTGCCGCTGCCTCTGCCGCCATCGCCCACGCAATCAGCGACGGCGACCGCGACGCCAGCTGACCGCATCGAATGGTCCCGCTCCACGATCCTGAACTTCATCGAGGACTATCGGCGTCAGCGGGTCCTGTGGGACCCCAACACCAAGGGCTACCACATCAAGCAGACCAAGTACGAGGCCCTCAAGCTGCTGAGCGGCAAATACGGCACGGAGATCCGCTCGATCCGCTCCAAGATCAAGTCGCTCCGCAGCTCCTTCCACCGCGAGCATGGCAAGGTGCTCAGTGGACGCAGTCGCGGCGTCCACTATCAGCCCATGTGGTTCGCCTACGAGGCCATACGCTTCATCCTCGACGGCGAGCGGGATCACGATCCGGAGTCCGAGCCGGAGCAGGCTTTGAAGCGGGAACAGGATCACGACCGGGACCGGGAGCTCGATCTGGATCGCGAGGCGGAAGCAGAGCCCGATGAGAAACTCGCCCTGATGCATAGCCTAGACCTGGAGCAGCTCAAGGCAGACAAGCAGCAGCAGCAGCAACAGGTGGAGCGGGACCGAGAGCTGCACGCCGAGGAGCTGACCGCCCGCATCGCTGCCACCGTTGCTGCCGTCGCTGCTGCTGCGGCGGCCGCCAGGGACCGGGACCGGGAGGGGGATGCGGATAGCGTTGCCGGCGACGCCATGGATACCGCTGGTGATCTGGATCTCGAGGAGGCATCTGGGGCGGTTGAGTCCTCCTCGGCGGCTGTGGTAAGCGAACAAACCTACATTCAAACATCCATACATATTGTACATACATATGTATTTCCCTTGGCTCGACTTTACATATTTGCATGTGTCTCTCTGTTTTTTCCTCGACTTTTGTTGTTGTTTTTGTTGTGTTCCCCTGGAGCTTTGCATGAAGCGCCGGTGTGTGTGTGTGCGAGTGGTTTGACTTGTTTTGCGGCAGCAGGCAGCACACGCGCTGCTGTCCCCGCCACCTCCACCGTTCCCGCAACAATCGTCTTTGCTACGCTGTCTAGCGGTTCGTCAACGGCAGCGACGCAACCGGTGGCGCACAGTGGGCCAAAAGGTGAATGCCTGAAACACCTGGTCTACAATTTTTCTGAGTGTAGGAAATAAAATCAGATATGGTTACCACTTTTTGAGACAGAATATATTTAAATTTTAAATTATAAAGATTAAACACATATTTAAAGTTTTTTTTTCATTTTCAAAAAATCTAAGCAGAGCAATGTTTTGGGGGTCCAAAAATTGTATTAAGCCTTTTTTATTTATTTTGGTTCCAATCAAAAACGCTTCAAATTCTGATTTTAAAAATTATCTGTAACTGACCAACGTGTCGTATGAGTAATTTTTTTCCTATTTATGAATTATGAATTATTAAATATCAAATTACATGAAAATTTAAATTCAATAGTTATAAACTATCATTTGTTCTTGATATATTTGATCCTTGATGTTATATTCTGTAGACGGGTTTAATAGATACACAGGGCGTATGAGTAATATTGTGTTCTCCAAATTAGAATTAAATTTAAAAACAAAAATTCGAAAAATTGCGATTTAATTATTTTGTTCTTTTTATTTATAAAATGTTACGTAAATATAAAATATTAAATAACGAGCATATTTTAGACGCGGTACACATGGCGTATGAGTTATATTTTTACTAAGGTTTCTCAAAAATGTTAAATGAAATGGTTTATAACATTTATTTTAAATTGTTTATTGTTATTGTTAAAAAAATAAGAAAATTCAATCTTAGTGATGGTCTTATATGCATTTTCTTTCTCCTAAAATTTTTGTTTTTTAGACCTAAGTAGATAACTATAGATATACATATGTAGTTAAAACAACGCGCTTATCACCAGCTCTCGTCTATTCTGCCCACTGTGCGAGGCAGTTGCTATTGCGTTGCGCTTGATAAGCCAGTATTGGTGTTAGTGTGCCAGTGTGTGTGTCAACTGGCTTTGATTTGCGCTGCCGCTTCTGCTGCTAGCTCACACACACACAGTCACGCCCGCCGCTCCATGTGTGTGCCGTAGTGCATGCACACATGTGTGTTGCATCAGCCGTAGAAATCGGCAGCCCCACGTTTTGCACCGACCACGCCTCCCAGCCCCTTCGGGCGTGCTCTCTGCCGCCCCCGAAGAGCAATATCTCCAATACAGCAGCTTGCTGGACTGCGTTTTGTTATTGCCTCGTTTGCCTCGTCCGTTCGTTCGGTTCGTTATTCCATTTGATTCTCTCCCGAAAAAGAGTACGGCGCTTTGGGCAGAAGCTCCTCGTGTCCGTCCGATGGGGGGAACTTCGGCCGTAAGGTGAGCTTTCTCCACGGAAGCTTTGTAGAAGTGCCAGGCACTAATGCCCAGCAATAAGCCGATCGGTTGGTTAGTTTTGATACTTGGGAGTATTAAATTGTAAATATTGTTTATATATTAATTATTGAAAAATTACATAAATATTGTTATAGAAAAAAGAAAACGTTGGTTTTGAAATTTCCAGATTAAACCTTTAAATAAAAAATGTTCTGCTTGCTGAGTGGACTTTCCGTTGGGAATTTAACTGCTAAAACAAGCATTACAACTTTTATAGCGTTATACAAATTTCAAATTCAATATTTATAGCACATTAACACTTATAAATTACTAGCTTTATTATAGGGTATACACTATTCGTTACCTTGCCTTCTTAATCATATCTTGGGATTTTTCTCCTGTGTATTGGTGTTTATTATTTTTTGTTGGTCACTCGTCGTCTCGCATCTATCTGTGGGTCTTGTCCACCCGTTGGTCCACTTCGATGTTGGCTTGGCTGCTGCCCCCCAGTCCCCTTGACCATCCTGCTAGCCGTACCCGTGCCACCTTGTCGCGCCGTGACTAATTTAATCGCCATCGGCTCTCGACTTGAGGCTGTATGGGTGCGAGTCTGCATCCAGTGTTTGCCTGAGGTTTTTTTTCTTCTCTTTATTATTATTCTAATTTGTTTTCTATTTCTCTCGCGTTTCTCGCTTTGCGCGTCTGTCCACTATTATTATTATACTATACCATATTGTTGTTTTTTGTTATTATTTGTCTGGCGAATTCTCCACAGTGCCGTAATTGTGCGAGTATTTGTTGTTCATTTTGCGGTCGCCGCTAATTTGGACTGTTTTTTTAATATTTTGTTTTTTTTTTTCGATCTCTCACAGACACGTTCCTCTTCCGATTTGGATGGCGAGAATTACTGCAATATCAGTGCCGAAGATGTGAAAACAGAAATTGTAAGTACCCCTTGACGTTTTTGATTGTTAATCGCACTTTAATTGATTTGACAGGTTTAAGATTTGCCTTGCCATATTTTTCGTAGGGGATTAATTTAATATTTTCTTAACTCAACTTTTGAGCGAGAATGACAAGTGATCAGTGGGTGTAATTAGAGAATTTTTTTTTATTATTTTGAAGACCCGTTTAGATTTACAATTTCGTTACTAACAATATTACCAATAACAATATTAACAATTTCCTACCTTTGCTGTTACAATTTGGCAGCAAACAATGCGATAAGATTTTTTATTTCATACATACATAATTCCCACTCACCTGATAAGCCCGCTACAGTGAATTAATTTCTGTAACTAACTTAATTCGATGACGAATCTTATCAATTCCATTTATGACGTCCCACCACTTGAACATTGACCGTCGAGAGTTTTCAATTCCTGAAGGTCACTGCTTGTTGCCAGGCCAGATATGATACATCCGGATATCTCTCTATAATGATAAGCTGGCGTTGCGGTTAAATACCTGTGAATCATTTTGGCTATTTGTTAAATCCATTTATAATTTTTATAACAAATAGAAGAATAGACTTCATAAATACAAATGCAGAAACCGGTATTTATTTTTCAATTACTTAAGAAAACTAAAATTTCTAAATTTCATTTTCGAAACCTATTTTTCTTTTAGTTTAAATACTAGTTGTAATAACTAATAGAACAAATATTTTATAGATTTAAATGCGGACATTCTCTCGGTAGATAATATTTTCGAATTATAGTTTCTATAAAAAAGAGGAAAATAGATTTCACAGATTTCTAAATGCGCAAATCTCCTACGAATATAATATTTAGAAATTATATTTATAGAAACACCTTGACCTAATTTAGAAGGGTGTATTATTTTTAATTATTTTCAAGTAACTTACCAATTTGACCTCTCCATTTGGACTACATTTATTTGTCTATTTTAATTAGTAGTCAAATCGTGTGAGCTGCTCATCTAGTAAATAGTTGATGAAATAACGCCGCCTTGATTTCGTCAGTCGTTTCATACTATAAATGTATTAATTTATATATACATATACATTTGTATAAGCAAAGCAAAACAGGTTCCGGTATTTTGAGACGAGCCCATCTTTAAGCGAAATAAAAACAAATAGGGCTGATGAAATATGACTGAGTTTTGCCTTAGCAAAGGGAAAAACTCATCCTTCTTGATAAAGTCAAAAAGCAGTGGGGAAAATAATGATGTTATTAAAATTATAAAATGCTTAAATAGCAGAGTTAGGGTATTTCCTTTGAAATTTTAAAAAATATTTCCCAATGACAGTAATCAATTATCGCTGATACGTATGCCATTTTAAATTTTTGGTAAAAAAATCATGTATGCTTTAAAACAATTGTATTTAATCTGATTTTTCAGTCTACATATCTTTTGATTATCCTAAAAATTTGCAATGTTTTTATTTAAAAGAAAATTAGCTCCTAATAATTAGCACAATTGCTTAAAGGCAGCCATGACGCAAATGGTATAGTACTTTTTATATGCGTAACCATTTTCCATTAACTAAGCAAATAAATATAAATAAATAGTTAACATGATAAAGAAATAAATATAAATAAATACTTAACATTATAAAGAAGTAGGTAACCACATTTAAATGGTGCTAAAAAGTTAAATATAAATAGTTAATGATTTAATACTAAATATACATGATATATAGGCACTCAAAATTGTGAATTTCTTTGAAGATACTTTTCAGGTAGCACAATATTATTTAAATAATTATCATAAAGATTGATTTTATTTATTTGTTTCATAAGTTTAGAGTTTTTATTGCCTTTCAGCCCCCTTTTCTAAACCCTATCCATATTTTTCCCCCCTTTTCCTCTCTTTCAACCCCTTCAGATCGAGCACGAATCGGAGCTGGGAATGCTGGATCGCCGGACGAGCACACCGTCGCCCATCAATTACTACAAGCCCACGGACCTCACCTACAACCACCGCAAGCGCAAGGCGATGGACGAGTGCAGTGGCGTGGTCTTGGGGGGCGTGATGGGCGTGGAGCATGTTGTGGGTGCCCTGACACTGACGCCGATCAAGGCGTCCGGTGGCGAACGGGCAGGCGGAGGAGGAGGAGGTGGAAATTGCAGCCAGCAGCAGCAGCAGATGAACCACAGCCAGCTCGCGTTTCAGGCGCTGCAGCAGCACTTTAGTCACAGTCACAGCCTCAGCTTGAGCCACTGCAACGGGCAACCACAGCAGCAGCAGCAGCAGCAGTCGCAGCAATCCCTGCATCTGCAGCATCAGCAGCAACACCAGCAGCAACAACACCAGCAACAACATTCCAGTAACATGGCACAGAAACGTGATCGTGACCGTGATCTCCTTCAACCGCCGACTTCGAATGGCCACAGTACGAGCAGCAATAACACCTCGCTGGATACCGCTGCCACCTCCACTAGCGGCGCCACGCCTCCCAAGCCCCTCAACGGAATGAGCTCCAATCACGTGGACGAGTACGGCGTATTCGGGGAGTATGTGGCCATTACCATACGCAAACTGAAGACATCCAAGTCCAAGATTGTGGTGAAACACCTGATCAACAACCTGCTGTACGAGGCCGAGCTGGGGAAGTACGACCAAGGGATGCCGGCCAGCAAGGAGCCGCCACAGCTCTACAAGATGCAATAAAAAATGCTAGCAAGTACCAGAAAATAGGGTAAAATCAAGGGAAGTACCAGTAAATAGGGGAAAATTAGGGGAACAGACAACGCACTAGTCAGCAAAGCAACAATGGGTTAAAGCCAGAGCCAACAATTCTAAAAAAAACAAAACCAAGGGGGAAAAGAGAGCAAGGAGTTGGGAGTAGTTGGGAGTACCGAAGGAGCTTAATGGGGTGGCATTTCATTCAGGGACAAAGACCATATAAGTACTTTATCTACATATATATACATTTATAAACGATTTCAGTGGATATATAACACTCGAAGTCAGTCAGTCAAAGTTTATAAAAAAAAGGAGTGCAGTTGAAACAAACATACCATTAAATAAATAATTCTATTAATAATACATTGAATTAATTATAAATTACGTTAAAGTGCATTTTTATGCACATATAAATATTTTTTCTACCGACTATCGTTTTTTTATTTCCATCATTATAAATTTTTGATTTTCGTTTTATTTTATACCTTATATGTACATACATATATTTACATTTGGCAATAACACTTTGAACTCAGGTGCCTTTATTTTTTAGTCAATTAAGCCTTGTTATCTTATGCATAAAAGCGAACCAGCCAACACAAGCAGCAAATGATTGCAACAAAAATATATATATATGATATATAAATAAAAACAGCAACAACAATGTAAATTTAATTAACTTTTTATCGCATATGCAAATCCATATGTATAAACTTAATTCTGTAAATATAGAGAGTATAATGAAACGTGAAATGTGCAAATCTTAATTTTTTGTTAAATGCATTAACTAATTTGAAACGAGCAGCAGGAAGGCTCCAAATAAATATGCAGAAATGTTGAATTTCATTTTGAAAATGATTAAATGCTTTTTATTTATTATAAATATAAATAAACGCCAAAGGGTAAAAGAAGTACAGGTATGTATGTACAGCATGGATATATTTCGATAGCAAAATCGGTAGATTGGTTAAAATCGGTTAAAAAGAAAAAATCTTACGGATTCTATTAATTAATTAAAATTTTATTATGATAAACATCGTTAAGAAGAGTTTGATTAAAATGTAGAATTCACTATCATATATGTATAATAAAATTTATTATTTCGATAAAAGAAAAAGACTTCTTAGAATTTATTTGTATGCCAACACGCTTATATTTTATTTATATCGGTGGAGCATTGATAAATCATAAAGCATTAGTCTTCTAACCAAGATATATTTTTTGTTATTAAAAAAAAACCCTTAATAATTTCAAAACAATAGATAACTTCTGATGACCCAACTTATTGCGCATTAATCCTTATTAAGTAAGCCTTGTAAAAGGCTCCGATTGTGTGCCTAATTATTCCAACTGTCAGAGCTATTGAGCAACAAACTAGCTGCCGCCCAGAACAATGAGGCTCGTTGTTCGCCTTCGGCGTTATTATTCATATTCATAGTACTCACATTCACATGTTCTCGGCGCACTCGTCGAGGGTCTCGTCCATAAATCACAAGCGCTCTCAACTGTATCAAAGAACTAGGCATCTAATGGGGGCTAGATGGGGCTCCCTCAATGCAAACATTAATTGCTAAATAAACAATTCAAAAATACAAAAAAAAAATATACATATATACATATGTACAAAAAGAGATAATAACTCATTTATGTTTTATGGATCGCCCTAAGCAAATTTCACTTTTTTAGGGCAATTTGTTTACACTTCCTAGCTTTATAGCCTTGAAAGTGCACGATAATCTCCAAATGGTTTCTTTGAAATCAGTTATTGTTATTGATAGTTCTTAATGGTAGGTACATATATTTCCGACTTTTCGATGGCATTACAAGTTTTGTTTAGTTTATGCCAAAGGAAGTCACTTTTCATGGTCTTGTTGAGGTTGATTTTCGATCATTCGATGACGCAAATGCTTCAATCTGTTTATTAAGCAAACAGTAGTTATAAATTCGTAGTAGAACTATGTACATTTAAAGTCTGCTAAAACATGATTTATAAATAGTAAATAAGTGTAAAATACCGATATTTGTCTTTTATTATATTTAATTGTGATGAACATATTTGCTTTTCGATACTCATTTGTGAAAATCGTTTGTATTTATATTGTATTCATTTTCCCATTAAGCTGCGATAAGCGATAAGCGATAAACTTTATGGCACAAACCCAGTGTTTGCTCTATATAGTAGTGTTAAAAGTGATAAATAGGGCAATACAATGCCAGCGACTAATCCCATTGATCCCCATTGACGTAGGTTGGCGTCGTCTCGTAAAGAAAAGCAACCGGAGATCGAAGAAAAGTTTTAACACAACGTAAATATTGGCACACGAATCAGTTTCGAAAGCAAATAGATACAATTCCAGCAGCTAATGTGGTCTCATTGGGTTATTTGAGTTCACTGCAAATCATCTTTTGCCTGCTTGCTTGCCTTTCTCCCTGGTAAGTAATCTCCCTTCTTATAGATTCTTTTGCAGCTTTAAGAAGTCGCCCAACTGTCTGGAAATGCAGATTACGCCCATCCACAGCTCATCCAATTATAGCCCGCCCCGTTCCAAAGGTTCCTCTGGCGGATGTGGCATAGATATGGTAGAGCATAGTATTAACTAATAGTATTTCAGTTGAACTCTTTAAAATAGGGTTCCGAATAAAACAATAAATTAAGTATTTAATCAAGAATTTTATTAAGTATTAACCATTTAAAATTCTTATTCAATTCATTAGTATTAAAACTTGTTCTATTAAAATTCAAATAATTCACCAGCAAGTTTCAAGCTTTTTATAATAACAAAAAATGGTTAAAAGCCTATAAAACTGTCCATAAATATTAATAAAATGTACAAAACAAAATTACTCTTTTCTTAATCATTTAAGTTAAGCTTCCTTTATATTTTCCACCTTCTAAATATAATTTTCGTAGCGCATTTAAGTTTGGGCATTAACCAAACTTTGCCAGAACAAACATAAAAAAGGAGCCACTAATTAAAAATCCTAATAATAGCGAAATCGCAGAGCCGTAACATTTGTGCAATTTTCTTCCAGACATGATTTTTATCTCGTGTCGAGTTTGTAGTTTTATCACAACTTTTTTGACGAGCTCCGTCTACAAGTAATCATGGCAAGCAAATATCAATCATGTACGCGAGCAAACACTCCCCAACAGAGGCGTACGAAAAGGGGTTATATACCTAGGGTTTTTTAAAGCTTGAATATAAATTTAATATATTTTATATTATTATATTTATTTATATTTTATATATTAGAAGTTCAGGATATATTAGGAATTTTTAATATATAAAGGGTATACCCTTAAATCGTTTAATCTTATTTAATCACTTATGAAGTCACTTCCGACAATATAAATCACATATATTCTTGATCAGCATCAACAGCTAAACCATGTTCGAGAAACAAAAATGTAACATAATTTTTCAACATTTTATAAGGGGTGTTACATTATAAAAATTGTCCAAAATTATCCAAAATTTTAATTTTTTTGTAACTTGATTTCAGTATGCACATTTTTAAACCAAACAAAAACTACCCTGGAAAGCTTGCCGAATTAAAATTAATTAACAATTATTTTTGGCTTCGATTTCCCATTCCTATCACCAGCAGAATCGATCTACACTGGTAAATTTGTTTTTAAGAATCAGAATCGATCTAGACTGGTAACTTAGTTAGCTTTTATTTTTAATTCCTCAACATAATTTTCTTCCCATTAAAGAAATTCCAAATCACTCCATCTTATACAGATATGTATTTTATATTTTTCTTAAACCGTAAATCAATAAAATCCTTTGTTCCCCACACAATCTATATACAATGGTGTAAACATCGCACAATATACACCTCATGCCTGTATCCACACCGATATTTGCCTTTCGATATGGCCGTCGACATCCCCAGGTTTCAGTTCGTAGAATTTGCCGAGTTTTTCCACGAATCCGACGTGCTTCGATCGTCTGCCACTTGGTCTCTCCCCACAAATCAGGGGCGCCGCTAACATGGGGGGGACCCACGACTGGCATAAAGCTTGCCATCTGGAAATGACGCAATGTTTTTGAAAACACATCAACACCCCGAGTTGTGGCGGTTGACGTTGCTGTTAGCTTTTTTTGTTTTTTTTTTTTTTTTGGTCGTTGCGTTTCGTTTCGCTTGGCAAAATCAACAGCAGCTACAACAACCACACCAATTACAACAAGAACAACAATTTAACAACAACAACAGAAGCGATTACAATTGTTAATCCATACAGTATATAACATAGCCATACAAGCATAATACGTAAACCAAGTGAACTAATGATAAATTCTAGTCATGTTCTGTAAGCTCTAAATAGGTCTGATTTTTTACACTTAGAAAATGGGTTCTTTCAAATTCGTAACTTTCTAGTTAAGAAGAAAAACTAATACTTAACACAGTTAATCCTCTTAGAGAAAGCTTGATCTTAAAAAAAAGAATGCTGGAAAATTAATACTTAAGCTGATTAAGTCGTAAACTTTTTTTTTCAATTGAAAAATCAAAGTTCAATAAACCGTATATCAGGAGCTACGTTATTGTGTTGCAATTCATTTATCAATCATTGACTTATCATAATTCTTTATTAATTAATTATGTCATTAACCTTGTTACAAAAATGGTAAGTATTTCTCCAAGTCCATTTAAGTAATGAGTTAAATATATTTATTTATATCTATTAATTATATATACATTACGTATTATATTATATTATTTATTTACATATATATTAATATTCATATCAATGTTTTATTAATTAGTAAATTATTTTAAATTTACTGGATGTAAACAATTACTTTCACATATATCCCCTTAATTGTATATTTATTTTTTAAATAATACATAAGTTTAATATATTTTAAAAGATTTGCTTAATGTAACATCTTTTTGTTTGCTTTCTTAAAATCTCATTTATATATTATACATTAATCTTGCAGTGTCCTCAAGCTAATGCCAAACTCAGACAACAACTTAAGCTTCAATGTTGATGCTATTGTTGTGGCACTTATTTTTGTTGGTGTTTATGTTGCTATTGGTGTTATTGTTGGTGTTGTTGTTGTTATTTACAACTACTGTTGGTGTTACTTTTGTTGCCTTGTGCGGACTGCTTTTCCTTTGTTACTGTTGCTGCCGTTTTCACTTTTCCGCCTGTTATTGGTTTTTGGCCTTTAAAGCGACTGCTGTTGTTGTTGTTGCTATTGTTGGTGTAGCTGCTGCTGCATTGCAGCTCCTCGTCCTCCTCTGCTGTCTTTTGGCCTTTGTGTTCCTGCTGTTCCTGATGTAGCCGTTAATGTTCCTGTTGTTGTTTACTTTGCTGGTTAAGTTAAGCTGTTAGTAAACGGAGCAGTGGCTGCAAGTAGCCTGCAGTAAGGCAGCCACACATTAAGTTGTCCACTTTCCTCTACACTTTGCTTAAAAAATAAATAAGTATTTTAAAGAAAAGTAAAACCCTGAATTTGTATTTTTTTATGATGCCACCTCTGGCGTTATTTATCTTATTGCTGCTCTTATTTCTTGGCATTGTTGCTGATGTTCTTTTTATAGCTTTTTTTTTGTACTGTTTCTTCTTTTTTCACTGTACCCACTCTTATCTTCTTGCTTTACTACATCTGTTAATAATTCTGTTATTGTCTTGTTTCTGTTAGTTTTTTTCAGCTTTTTTGTGCAGTTGTTGTTGCTGCTGCTCTGGGGGCCCCATGTCAGCAATCAACAGTTTGCCATAAATTATTTTTGCAAAATGCTCACGCTCCAATGCGACCCCAGGGAGTCAGGGCGCACTCACACTCAATAATATATATATATGTATGTATATATTATATATGGGAAATGATAAGCTGCGAAACACATATATATGGTCCCATTGCGATTGTCGCGCAATCGAGCATTGAGCAAGTCCCCGAGCAACCCCATCCCCATCCCCATCGCTATTTCCAGCCCCAACCCCATTTTCCATTGTGCGCTTGCCTTCCTTCCTCTAAGAATATCTCCCGCAGTCGTTCAGATAAAGATAATAGTTGTAATAATAAGAGAAGCCAGCAGTGCCAGAGCCCTGCATTTGTCACTCGGGCATTGAGTAAGGTTGGAAAGTGTTGTAAATCAATTAGGCAAAAGCCTTCGCAGCCAGCTGAAAGAAAGCCAGCTTAATGCGTAGTACACCAAAAACAAAATATATTGAATATAATAAGTGTATAAGTACATATATGTATACTTTAAGTTAACATATCATTTTTGTCATACAAATAATATTTTTGAGGTCTGTTTGTTAGTTATTTAATAATTATTAAACAATGGTATATGGTTTTTGAGTTACTGATGTACTGATGTACTTATGTATATCAAGAAAAAGAAATCTGGTGGTATGGAATTTAAATGATCGACTTTAATATCGAAATAATAAATAATTTATTATAATTTAAATTATAAATTAGGAATTATCGATAATCAATTTTTCTTAAAACAAATTTCATACAATTTTCAAAACTCTCTACTAAATTTCTCTTAGTGTACAATTGTGCAAAGGGGTTAAGATAAAGGTAAGTCGAGGGAGGGTGGACATGCACTGGCCATTATGATTTATGGCTAAACAAAATGCACAAATGCTGTTCGATCTGCTCGGGGATTGCATCTTCTGGTCGTAAATAACCAAGCCGGAACCCTGAAATGGCCAACAGAACGGGCCAAGAGAGAGCTAATTTGTTGCCCCTAATGGGACACCAATCAGGTGGATGAGGAGGCGGGGGGTGTGCGCCGATGCAGGTGGGTATGGCTCCCAACTATCTGGCCATCTATCTGGATACATTCATAAATAAATCTATTTTCGATGGAAAGGAAGTCTTGAGCAAGTGCAATTTATTACCAAAATGCTGACGTCTTTTGGATTTCTTCAGCATTTCGTTTCAATTTCCTCTCTCGAAGGTAATTTATAACCTATTATTCTACCAATTGAGTTGGAATTCATTTGTGGAGTAAGCACTTTGTTGCAACACTAAAAGAATGTGTTTTTCTGGTTCGAGTTTTTAACTTAATTGCGGAAAATGTTTAAGAGTAGGTACTATCGAAACTAGAAAAAAAAGCTTTAAATTAAATTGCCTGTGACATTCTTCTATCAAATCTGATGGATTTTCCATTTGTTGCTATTTTTTGTAATGAAGAGGCAATCAAAAAACCATTTGTTCAATAATAAAAAAAATCAAACCATTTAGTAACCAATTAGTATCAATTTAAATCCCTTGAGTTTATGGTTGAAGGTTTTATTTTTAGATTTAAATGTAATACAGCTACAGTATTCATGCGTTATTAATTACACATTTTCCTAAATTATTCATCACTTAAATGGCTTTTTTTATTTATTTCCCTTCGTTAATTATTGATTATATAAAGAGATTTATTTCGCTACAAAAAGTGTGTATATGTGTCAAGTCTTTGTGTTGCCTTTCCTCTCTTCCTTTATGTACTACTTAGCTTAATTTCCCAGACAAATATTAATTTCTGCTTGAATTTTTCGTGTTGCCAGCCGAAACAAAGGTTCCACTCAACTCTTTTGCTTTATCATTTCCCGCAGCTGTCTGGTTTCGTTATTAATAGCAACAACAAAAACAACAAAAAATCTCTAAAAAAAATATGAAAAATAATTAAAAACCTATTAAAGTCAGAAACAAAAAAAATGTACAATACAAAAAACACACAGAAAATAAACCAACACAGCAAAAACAACAAAAGTGAACAATAACGAACGAAGAACAGTCAAATCAAATTACCCAAAATATGAAGAAGAAGCGAAAATAATAAAAAATCATTAAATGCACGAAATGGCAGAGAAATGTGCCATGGCCATTAAGAATTATATGCCCAAATAAAAAAAAAGATATACAAAAAAAAATACGACTCGAGAGCCAGGCCGGGGCCCGGCCAAGGAGTAATTATTATGCGAAGATCACGTATTCCCATTTTGCAAAACCCAAAAGCGGATGGATGGTGTGCCAGAGGGGTGTGCCGAGGGGTGCTGGGGGGGTCGAAGGGGGCGTGAATGCAGGCCACAATAGAAGGACGACGATTTATGCGACCAGACGAAATAAAAACATAAAACCAGGTCCCTGGTTAGGAGGAGAAGGAAAAGGCAGACAGCTCCGAAATGGCGAATACCCTCGTTGATTTCCCTTTATGTTCAATTAATGGTTTAATTTTTTGCCATGAAATTAAAATTATTTGATAATAATAGTACACGTGATAAGCCTACGAATAAGGTTAAATAAATTATATATAGCAAGGAGTTAAGGAGACATATTTTTTGTTGAGTTGAGAAGCGTTTAATATTGTTATCGCCAAGACTTCTTGGAAAAATTCTTTACAACATTTAAAGTAATTTGAATAACCCTAAAAGTTCGGATATTATTACATTTAAATTCCGATATTTTTAGCCAAGACTTACTAAAAAATATTTAATTTATTTATTAATTTGTCTAGGTTTTTTTACAGCTTCTTTAAGCTTAACACTAAATTGAATTCAATTTTCTATTGTACATATTTCTCCCGATAAATGCGGCTCTTATAACTTTTTCATTGAACAATGTTGAAGGTAAGCTTATTTATTTTATTTATTTTACTTATGTTTTTAAAGATTTAAGTAAAATTTAATTTATTTGTTCTGCCTATTATAAATAAATTTTATTAATTCATATAATTTCAAAATTGATGAAGTTTTTTAATAAAACTCTTATTATTTTCAAATTTGTCAATAGAAATTCATATCTCATTTTAAATACTCACTAGAATCTATATTTTATTTATACCTTAGAAAATATATCATAATTTATAAGAATATAAATTTACCACATAAAAACCACAACTAATAATACTCACAGTTATTTTTTCTAAGGGTATTTAACACCCCTCTTAAACGTCAAAACTGTAGCAAACAAAACAAGTGTGCCTTGGCCATGTGAGTGTTTGTGTTTTTTGTTGGCCAAAAATAAATTTCAATTTTGGTTTCTGTCCCCATCCTCCTCTTGCAGCTCCTCCTCCCGTGCCCGTTCCCATTCCCGTTCCGGTTCTCGTCCATCTCCATCTCTCTGACACCTTGCTCCGCCACTATATGTACACCAATCCCTATGCCATATAACCATACCCCAAGCCCATACCCCGAGCTATCCCCACACCCAGTAATTGGCTCAAATTACACAAACTCGGCTCCGACCGCAAATTCTGGCCCGGAGCCCGGCTCAAACCCAAACCAAACCAAACTCAAACTCAAAACCAGACCAAAACCAAAGGCAAAACCAACGCCAAAGTCCGTACCGTTCCCGTTCCGACCACGACTCTTATTATTGTCATGGCACACAATATTGTTTCCAAAAATGAAACGAAACGAAACAAATACGTGACCAGAAATTAAAGAAAAAACAAAAAAAAAAACATAATAATAATAACAATAAAGAAGGAAGAGACGGCAGGGGGCCGGCGGGGCGAAGGCTAAAATACAAAATACAAAAACTACGCCGGTCGCCCGAAAAACTGTGCAAAATAAAATAAGGAAACGGCAGAGATCGCGTTGATTTGAATTTTAAAATGTTTCATGGCATTTGTTTTGTTTGTTTTCTGCCCCGCAGTCCCCTCCTCATCCTCCCCGGTGTTCATGCCACAGCTCAGTTTTGTGGTCTCGCTGTGCTCTGCTAACTATGTTTTCAGTCACAGTGGTCTTCAGGTCCCATAAAGTGCATTAAGTTTGCTTAAAAATAAATGGAAAAATATATAGATTGGTCTCGTACATGTATAAAAACTTAATTTTTTGGCAGCTTATAAAAATATAAACTAAATTTTATAGGGTTTTGAAAGGAAAACAGTCATATGTTCATCAAATGGACTTGAAATGCACTACAAACCATAGATGATGGTATATAAAAAATATGCAAATAAAATATTGTTATATAGAAATATTTGTAAATATATAAGTAATGAAAAACAAAATGGTATAATTTAATTTAAGAACACACCACAATAGTTTTAAAAAAAAATGTTAAAGGAATGCCGCAAGAATACCTCTATACTTGTGAGTTTTTAAAATTGTATATAAAATTATTACAAATCTTAAGACATTATCAAAAATTATTAAAAATTAAAGCTTTTTTATCTTATGCAGTGGCTATTAAGTCATATTTATGTTCTTTAGTAAAGTTTCTATTCTAATAGCTTTAAACAATAAAACTAATTTCATAAAACTTGGTAACCATGGGTTACATTTCATCTGATTATTTTTAAAAATAAGTGTATAATATTTATTTATTTCTTTAATTATTATAACATTTATGTGTATACAAATTATGTATTCTACTAAAGATGATTTCTAGTTCTAGGTCTTTTTTACAGCATATCAAATAGTCCTCAAGGGTATAATAAATCCGATAATATTTGTATGTAGTATATTTGTTGTTAATGTGATAATAATTTAATTATACATATTATTTACTACTTTTAATTTTAGATAGATATTTAGATATTTTAATGGCTAAATCTGCAGCTCTAAAAATTGTGTTTTGCAAGTTAAACTTGTAATCAACTTAAATACAAAATATATATTCTACTCAACATAATAAACTTCCTTTAAAATTGGCTGTAATTCCATTTGATGTAGCCTCTCCTTTAAAATGCACAAGACAGTTTAACCTTTTTCTGGGTTATTATTATTTTTCCCTTTTCGGCTGCCACAGTGTGCCGGTGGTGCCCATTGGTAATATCTATGGCTATCACTAAAAAAGTTTTACACTGCCATTTTCTGTCATTGTTGCTGGTTTGCTGGCTGTTCTTGTTGTTCCTACTGTTGCTCCTGTTGTTGCTGTTGCTATATCCATTTGTAGTTGTTGTTCTGTGCCATTTGGTGGAGAACAACTTTGCATGGGACTTATATAGATACACCCGGAAAAAGGGTTTCTATAAGGAGAGTTTAAGATATTTTCTAAGATTTTTTTTGCATCAGAAAAGCAGAGATTAATCTTAAATTTACTTTGATATAATTTATATAATGTAAAGATGGAATACGGATAATAATAAACCATTTGTTTAGATTTTATTGATCTAAGTTAAATATATAAAAAACTACATAATTATAATTTTGAAAATGTCCTGCCTTAAAAATTGATTTATATAAATCTTAAAAAAATTATCTAAATAAATTAGTTACTTAAACTTTCTTATTTCTTTCCGTGTATCACTTATATACTGGCAAACTGGAAGCCGCAACAAAGTTGCAAGGCAGCTCTGTCGACGTCCCAGACCTTATGCCTTATGTAAATTGTAAAAAAAAAATGGAAAAAATTGATAATGAAACTTTTCAACGCAATAAATAATAGCTGACAAGGGACGGCAATCGTCGGGAGAGAGTGCAAATGGAAAGGAGCAGGAGCAGGAGCAGGAGCTGGAGCAGGAGCTGGAGCAGGAGCTGGAGCTGGAAGCTGTAACTGGGAGGCCAACCTGGAGATGGAGTCACATTCAAACCCAGGGAGGAAGCAATAAAGGAAAGGTATGAAATTCAACGTTATTATTGATTTCGTGTTGAATTTTTGATTATTTCTATAAATATTACCGAATCGGTAGAAAAAAAGAGGTGCCGCTGTACTGATACGCTTGAGGGGTGTTATATTTATATGAACAGAGGTGTGACGCCCCACGCGACACGTGCGTTGTTGATACCGGGCGGCCGCCTAGGTCAAGTTTGAGCATATAGTACTTATTATTATTATTCGAAAAAAAATACGGCACACACCCGGCACAGAAAAGTACACAGCAAACATAACTATATAACAAATATTTGTTTACGAATCTTACAAATATTTTCACACATTTTCGCTAAATAGTATTTGACGTAATTTGGTAAATGCAACATGTGGGTTAAGTTTGTTACTTTAAAATTAAGAAAATCTTAAGACATAATGTATATTTATAATTCATTTATTTCATTTATGCGGCCCTCTTTTTTAGCTAGCTTTGTCTTATAATTCCCAAGTTCTAAGTTTGTGGTATGTTCAAGTCACTTTTTTTCAGTTTGTAACCATATTTTTAACAAACTTTCCCAGATTTGTATAATACAACATGTCAAATAAAATTGTTTATTGTAATTCCTTTCAGATCCTCTTCCTAGAAATATTTCAAATCAAATTATTTACCCTATTTATGATTATTTCTTGCTGTGCACACACACATTCACCCAATATAACTTTATGATTTTATTTATACTTTTCGCCGCTCTCGTTTTTCGCGTATCGACATAAAACTGAAACTGAAATATAAACAGGCATATAAAAAATAATAAGAAGAGAGGAAAAAAAATAAGTTGAAGGGGCGGGTTACTGAAGAAGAAGGGGTGGAGCAGCACCAAAAATTGTTATGCAAATAAAGAATATGGCCCTCGCACCTCCTCTGGCAACCCGCTCACCTTTGGGGACAGCCGAGATAAGCAAACACTCCTCCTCGCGCAACACACACACCTGGGCCACATCGATGCTTATGAGTTGTGCACACACAACGGCCATACACACATCCATAAGTAATGGCAAAAGGTGTGCCCGTCGTCGACGTCGTCGTCGTCGTCTCTGTCGCTATCAGTCTCGCCAACGCGCAATAAAATATTCTAAGGCAACACAGGCCCAAAACACAAAACTGAAAAAAAAACAAAAACACACACATAAAACTGTTTGGCTGCAAAAAAAAAGGTTAAAAAACAACACCAAAAACTTACAAACAAAAAACTATAAACAACAAAAAGTCATCAAAGTTGAGTTTCGCTTGGGGTTTCTGCTGATCTGATAAATTTTGTACCCTTTGCCCCTAGGTAAGAGAAACACTTTTCTTGGCCCCCTTTTTCCCAATTGGATTCGAGAATATTCAAAAATTCAATTACATTGAGGGAAGAGGCTAGGACATAGCACTCCAAAGGGACAGTAAATGTGAATTGAAAACTTTTTTCTTTTCGAATGAAATACCTGAAGATATGACTTTTAAAACTTTTAGAAATAATCCTGTTGGACCATTTTGGGTTGTTTTCTAAAGGAATTTAAATGGCTTTTACATTGAATTGTTTAAAGCACTTTAAATTTAAATGTTTTGTTTTTAGAAATGTGTAAAAATATAACAGGGAACTTTGTAAGTTAATTAATATTTAACTAACAACTTATGGATGTAACAAGTCATTAATTATACCAAACTTTTGACACCAATAGAACACAGAACCTATTTTTTTTCAACTGTATTTGTTTAAATATAAATATATATTACTTAGGTACTACAAAATGATATACATTTTATTAGTATTATTAAATTATATATTTTTTGTATTTTATTATAACACGTGTTGGTTGAATCATACATTTTCTTATTTTATGATATATTTTGAATCGGGTATAAATATCACACCCTTTTAAAGGGGTAATTATACAAATTAATTTATTATCAATCATTCGATTCAGCGGGTTTGAAACTTTCAATACTTTTTATTTTATAACTACTTTATAATATGTAAACAAGTTATGGGTTCAACAAGAACACTCCTAAGATTATAGATCAATTTTATTTATGGTTTAAATTTATAAATAAGAGCTCCACCCATTTTTAAATATTAATAGAAATATGTTTATGTTTACAGTTATAAATTGTCCAATTTTGTAATTAACTTTGTGCTGACTCAAAGCCTACATATCTAATTGATAATAATTAAGAAATGATATAAAAATAAATCATTTTATATAAAAACATACCAAGAACCCCCGCAGACACTTTGCCATTGAATTCGAACTTGGGAATTGTAAGGACAATACTCTGAATTTGTTACTTGGGAATTATAAGCGCCATTCTAAATGCTTTTTGGTATTTTCAGTTACGTTAAAGTGCTTTAAAACTGTATATACATACATAGTACGATGTAGTTCGATTTTAACTCTTAATAAAATGTAATATAAAATAAACCAATAAAAAATCGAATTTAAACTATATAAGAAATATTACAAAATTAAATCCTCCCCACGCCGAATAGGGTATACCCCAAACTAGGCTGAACCCACAACCGAAAATGAAAAAATTAAACAACTTGCGACCAATTTACATAAAAAACAAAACTATAATTGCGTCTGGCTTGAAAATTGGAATTATAACAACAAAAGTAACGCCCAAAAAACCAAAACAAACAATAAAGAATCACAACAAAAATATAGGAAATATAAAAATAAAAACAAAAAAACGACTTTAAGCAGGGAACAACAACGACGACGCCGACGACAACTCATAAATATTCAAATTTGTTATTGAGCCCCCGCCCGTAGTTGCATTCTATAATTGTGTTTCCATTTTTCAAGTGTATGTGTGTGTTGGTGTGTATCCAGCTCGTGTGTGTGTGCTTGGGGGTATTTAAAATTTTTATTGATTACGTCTGTAAACAAATAGTAAAAAATCGTAGACTCAATTGCAAATATTTACACGACACGAGCAGAGATCTGAATATAGATCGGGCCCATTCAGAGAGACCCCAGACAGAGCCAGACCCCAACCCCAGGCGATCTCTGCGGAACACCTCCACCATCTGGAATATATAATATGTGGTAGGAGTAGTAGTAGTTCTACTTTGGAACACTAATGTGTATAGCATATAGGACTTATCGCCCGACTGCAAGTGAAACTATTGAAATTCACACGTCTCGTCTGGCTTGTTGCGTTTTACGATTCGCGATTCGTTACGTATTGGATCTATCTAACGTGTGTCTAGCCGTCGTGATCGTAATGTGCTGAAATCTGAACAGCACCGGCAATGAACATTTTAAAATTGCAATAAAAAATAAAACTACTGCAAGAAAAAAAATAATAATAAATAAATAGAAAATAGCTGAGACGCCGGCATTGGGCAGCAGACCGTGTGCCGGCTTCGATTCTCGATTGGGGGTCCATGGGGTTTGGGTTTGGGGCGAGGCTGCTCGTAAATTGCTAATTTACCCAATCAATCTGGGAGGGTGGCGACAGGGGGGCACAGGTGTGGCCATCGGGAGCAGCGGGAGTGATTGATCGTTCTAGTTATGATTGAGCTGTTAACATGACCGGACAACAAACCATTTTTGGGGGGTGCCAAAATTAGCTTCCAAGGAACGTTTTTTGGAGAGAGAAAAAAGAGGAGAAAGGGTTGAATATTTGTGGTTCAAATTTAACTTTAAACTGTGTTAAAAGTTGCTTTAACTTTTCTATAAACTCTTCTTTCAACTCTTTTTTTTTAGGAGTTTAAATATCAAATTGGAAGTAAACCAAAAATTTGATGCATGTGGAATATTATTATTCATTTTGTTAGTCCTTTTAAATGTTTTTTAAAACGTAAAGCTTTGTTGAGCTTTTACAATTAATTCCCTTAAATACAAACATCTCCCTGCTACTCCAAACCCTCATTTAATTTCCCTTTTTTTATATTTAATATGTTGTAAATTAACAGATATTATTTTCTCCTAAAAACCCACTTCCCTTGAAGCCTATTCCCGACAGATTTTCGCTTGGTGTGTTGCATAAATGGCTCCACTGCCCACAGTCGTTGGCGGCGGTGTCCGAGCATATTAATTGCAACAATGTTCTATAAATGTCCCCAGTGGATGCCAGTGTCCCACCCTCGCTCCGGGTCCCCCCCCCTGGAAGCTAGTATGTAACTCAATTTGCATTTATTCATATTAATATTATTATTTGCCATATTGTTTGACGTGGCTGCGGCTGTGACTGAGCCCGAGACTGAGACTGAGACGAGGACAGCAAGCGAACTGCATCGACATTTAAATATTTAATTTAACAAGTTTTTCAATTAAATTAGTAATGCAAATTGTTTGCTTCGCTGGTGCCTTTTTTCCTGATGTCCATCGTGGACAGGGGGAGGTGGGAAAGGAGCAGGAGGAGGAAGAGGAGGAGCTCTCCTCCAGTCCAGGACAGCATCGAGTTACTCACTCGACAGCCTGCCCTTTGTTGAGCTGCAACAAGTAAACTTAATTAAATAACTGAGTAAGCTGCGTTTAAACAAAGAAATGCAATATTGTTTATGCAAATTTTAAATATTAACCTTTAAATACTCTTTGGGATTTTGATAAGAAGAATGTTTTTAAATCATTTAATTGCATTTTTATGAATTTTGTTAGAAATATAAATTAGTCAAAGTTTATGATATTGATAAATATTTATATATCTATACTATATTTAAACGGGTATTCGATATAGAAATTGAATAAATAGTTTATTTAAAACTGTTATATTACCATATATCAGTGTATATATTATTTGACTTGTTTTTTATATAAATACAAATTTCTTCCACTCTCTACTTAATTCCTGTATTTTTTAAATATTTATCAAAGGCGCTTCCATCTTATTTTAAATTCCCATTTACCAACTGCACTTAATATTCCCTGGCAGAGTATGCAAAACGGATATTAACAAGTTGAAAGCTTAATTTATTTGTAGGTCATTTTCATGTAATGCAAACTGCAGCAGCAACAGCAACAATTGTCAACTGTCGTCGCTTTGCCGCCTTCGTAGTCGCAGAGCAATCATAAAAAACAAATCGGCAAAAAGCTGAAAAAAAACTAAGACTGAGAAGTACTCATGTACTCTAGAGTAAAACAGAAACTAGAAAAACACTACAAACATAAGACATTTTTATATGGCTTGCAAATTAGTTATGTTAGAGAGTTATGGCCACAAGAACCAGACGAAACAGCAGCTGCTGGGAAGGTTAAAAGCTGACATTTGAGGCGTTTCGGGGTTAAGCGCCGGCAATGAGCTTCAGAGTTATGAACCTGAAATGGAAATCAGGGAGCTGTATTCCAAACTAGAGGTAAAATTCAGTTAAGACAGAAGTTAAGCCAAAGTCCCGGCGTCAGACAGCAAAAGCAAAAACATCTTGGCCATAATCTTATCTTATCCCGGACGGAATTGTGACAACTATGGCCAAATATGGCTATCAAGTGAAAGCTGAAAACCCGTAAAGAAGTGAGGTAAGTGTCAGTAAGGTAGGTAATTCCTATATTATATCAGTGGTTCTATCTTTGGAATCAAATATTATATACTATATGAAAACGTCTGGCCTTGGGGGCAATCGTCTGATTTTTTGTGATAACTCTATTGGTTTTCTTGTTGAATCATTAAATTTGAGTATCTTTTAAGTGCTAATTGTCACTATTTATAGGTTAAATAAAGGGAACATTTTTATCTTAATTTCGGACTTTACCTTAAGCACTTTGAATAATTAAAATTAAAATTAGGGATTTATGGTAAGTGTTTTTCTCTCAGTTTGAATTGTATTCAATGTCTCTTCTTACTTTCTTTGCAGTCCTCTCTTTAGTAATTTCTATCTTTAGGTTTCTATATTTTGTATATATATATTTTTTTTTATATCTATATTTTTATTTATATTTATTTCCTTACCTTACCTTAATTACTTATCAATGCATACATTTGTTTTTAATGTTCTTCTCTAACTTTGAATTATTTTCATTGTCTTTTCTTACCTCAACCTCGCCTCGTCTTATCCATGTTTGTTTTTCTTTTGCCCAAAAAAAACTCTTTGGTTGTCTTATCTTTATGTATTTTGAGGCCTCTGGCATTATCTTTTTAGTCTTTTTTGATCTTATCCGCTCCCAACTCTCACCCTTCGCACATGGTTATTTGGTGTTGTTTCGCGTTGGGTTGTTAGTTTGTTAGCTTTTCTTTTTACCATACTCCAAACTGTTTTATTTGTTTTGAATTCCTAATTCCTAATTGCTTTTTGTTTAGTTTTTCGTGTTGTTTATGGGTAATAAATAGCCTTCGAATTTGTATGAATATATAAATATTTTAATTGTTTAAAAGTACATACTTGAAATTAACTGAAACTAAATATTTAAAATTATATGTATGTATTTAAGGAATACAGAAATATAATTTATTTTAGATAAATATGGGAATATTATTGTAACCATCATCTTAAAAAAAAAAATAAAAACAGAGAAGTATAGCTTGTATTATATTTGTTTATCGTATTTAAATGAATAATAATGTATCATTTATGTTCATGAAAATCTAAGAAGTTATCAAATTTATTAATTTTAGGTAACGATAATTGTCGTATTTAAATTAATTATCATTTTAAGCAACCGTATTTATCATATTTCAATTTAAATAGTTTACTATAATATTTTTCTTCAAATTGAGGCTCTTTCAAAATAAATATAAAATATTAATGACCATGAACTACTCTTACTTCCTCTATATTTCTACTTCACTTAATTAATATTTAAGCTAAATTATTTTCCGTGCCTGACTTTACTCTCACATGAACTGCACTTGAGTGGCTTCCCTCTGACTGATCATTGATCAGTGATCGCAACATCATTTCCGTTTGGATAATCTTCCGCTTGTTTACTACACTTTCTGGCATTGGATCTTTTTGACTGATTCCAGCCATATCAAGTGTCTTGTTTGCGAATCTTCGCAAGTGAATCGACTTCGCATGAATTTCTATTTTCACTTGGCTGCAAATTCTTTCGCTGGCTATCAACGAAAATTAAGAACTTTGTTGACCAAATTCTTGTGTCACTTTTTTGGCGTAAACAAATTCGCAGAAGACGGAAAGTCTGGAAAGTAGTCGGTCGAAGTCGTTGTCCATGAGAAATCGAACCGTGATAAGACCTATTATCGGTTAGTGTTCTGAAGTGGGGCGACGATTGATAAGAGGTCTGGGTGTGATAAGGAAATCGGGGTCCGTGTGGGTAAGTTTTGTTTTTTAAGGGGGGTTAGTTACAGAAACGTAAATTAAGACGTCAATGGGCATTACGAGGTCTGACAGAAGAGAGAGCTCTACAAATCCCACTCGATTCTCAAGGGGTTTTATTTTTAAGTTAGGGCTTTAATATTGACGTCGTTTCTACTGGGTAAATTTTAAGACTTTTGTATGGAAATGCAGTAAATAATAAAGTAGTTATTATACATTTTTAATAAATAAAACGAATTGTGGAATTAATATACCTTTTTTCTCATAGTTTTTATATCGCGCTTAATGTAAATTAATTATAAAACTACTTTGTAAAAATATATATGTTATATATTCCACACCGATATTTATAAATATTATTATTAAACAAAATATATAATTGCTTTAAAAATAAATTTATTATATATTCCCAACAGGTTCTATCAGCAAACCGACTATAATGACGTTTTACATCAATTAAAGTCATATGACAACCGATAAAAGTTGACTTACGTTACTTAAGATTAGTTTAACAGCCTGTTTTTAGTGATTTATTTCTATAAATTATATGAATAAATAAAATACATTTGAAATATAAATAAAGTATTTATTTATTTATTTATCTGATGCTAATAATTTGTTTTAAACTAAGAGCTAACTTCGGGTTAAGAGCCATATAAGAACTGTATAATTCTATCAATACATTTCCTTGTCAAATAAATGTACATATTAATTCCTTTAAATATTCCTAGTTTGTTTCTTTAGTTGCTGTTCATACTTCAAACGCTTTTCAAATTATGCTAATCCCCTCTATTTATACCTTCCTTATATAGTACTTTATTCTAGCCACAACTGAGTGTGCAATCGAACGTCAGGCGATTTCTGTTCACGCCGGGGGTCTGGGGGTCTAAAGGTGCGACTGCCATGCGTTTTGCATGCCAAATGTATCCAGATACAGACCTCTGATTCATTGATAACACGTGCCCAGTGCACTACACCTGACCCAGCTCCAGACCCAGTCCCAGCCCGAAACCAGACAGTTGCAGTTGCTTAAGCAAATATTTGCACTGATAATTCAGCTGTCAGACAATGGGCTCTGTCTCCTGACTCTCTATAGTAGTGCAGTTCTCAAGACCCCACCGCCCATGTGACTGCGAAATGCTCTCCTATTTTAAAAAGCAAAAATACTAGAAGAGTGATAAGTGAGGGTCCCGCTAATTGATATAGCTGCATCATAGCTGTTCCGTCGATTTTTCGATAACCATGACAGTACGAAATCGGTTTCTACTGATACCAGCTGGACCTACATTTTGCAATATTTTCAAATCAGCAGCGTCACCGGGTCCTATATACATATATGCATATATATAGTATGTCTAGCAATTAAACATGTGAAAGTCATTTGGTTTATGTATCATTATGAACGAGGAAAAGATTCACTCTGAAATTCAGCTGACATCATCGCCGCGTTTAAAAAGTTCTCATTAGCCACTGATATCATTTTATATATATTTACATTACACAACCCACTTTAAGTGCGATTATCTGTGCTGAAAACTTGAGTTAATGCAAAGGGATAGGTCATGAATTCAGTTCGAGATACTTCTGCCCAAGCTTAAGATTAAGTAATTTAAATTATTTATTTAATTAACAGTGTAAGTACAAATACATTTCCGCCTTAAGCCTGCATTTTCCCTTGAACATGTGCTAAATGTTCTATAAATATTTAGCTAATTAAATATACACAATTGTACGTGTTCGCTTCCCTAGTGTTTTGCTAATGCTTCCCCACTTCAATTGTGATTCCTCGTTCCTGGTTCCTGGTCTGATCTATGAAGTGCCTCTTGAATTTTGCGAAAACGGAGGCCAGGGAAGCGTCTACATTTAAACTCCATACTACCTATCTCACGATATATAGATATTTCGACTATTTGTGCTATGACTAATGCCAACAGCAGCTTGCATAAACAACTTGGAGCAAATGTTTACACTCGCCGGGGATCAGAATATATATATATGTATATATATTTTCAATTCCAAGTGGTGGGGCCCATGCAAATGAGGCCTCGAGTTCGTTAAGTACTTAGTACTAGCTCAGAAATAGAGTCGTGCATCCGGAAAAAATAGGATACACTTTGATGGAAAGCAGTACTTTAATAATATTTTCAGTCTAAGAAAAATTACAAAGAAAACAAAATTAATAATTGGACTACAAAAATAATAATTAAAGATTTGTATAAAAAACAAATAAAGAATAAAATACGGAGAAGAGATTGACTTTTAAGAAACAATTTCAAGTAATGTGTCTATTACATACAGAAAAAAACCCAAAAAAAAACGGTTAAGGATGAACAGATAAATTTGTCTATAAAATGTTTTTATCAATAAAGATATATTTTTCAATACAAAATGTATATTTTATGCAAGTTATTCGAAACGTGTAGAATTGCATGTAGTTCATTAAAAAGTATTTTAAAACTGTTTCAACAAATAGATAATTTTTGTATTGATAAAAATTCTACAGTTTCCATAAATTTGTACATTACTAAGCAATCAAACTATCTACAAAACCTATCGAAAAATTCGATAACTGTGTATAATAAAGCAAAAGTCAATAAGCCTTCAATTCAAGATACATACTAATTTACTTATTTAAAAAATAATGTTGTATCATATAATAATAACATACAAGATTATATAAATAATTGTGACAAAATTGAAAAAAAAAACATTTTGAGTTGAAAAATTGTTAAAGTAGGTATTATAACAGTTACCAGACAGAACTTAAATTATATTTTTCCCTGTGCACTTGTATCGACACGTAAACACCGGCCCGTCTAAGTATTACTTAATATCATTGACTAAGCGCTGCTCACCCAAAAGTCGAGCCATCAAAACAACTTTCGATTACGAAATTTAGCACAGTTGAGGTCCGGGGACCCGCAGGGGCTTTTCAGGGGGACCTGCAGAGAAAAACAGAGGTAAAAACAAACTTAATGAGCTTTGCGAAATATGTGTTTTGTGTTTGCTTGCCCTTTCGATGGCTGCTGTCAAGTACAATAAACGACAACAGGTTGAAGACTAAGAACCAGCAACCTTAACACTTGAACAGCTGAAATGAAAATTGCAAAGAGTGAAAAACAAAGCCAAATTGCACGGGAATGGAGACGGACGGAGTCGGAGCCGATGACTATGGCTTTGGGTATGACTAATGCCGTCGTCTAAAAAATAAAACACTAAAAAACTCAACGATGGAAACCAAGACACATTGTAATGCAAAAAAAAAAAAACAACTCGAGGCGAATTTCGAATTAAAATAAAGTCATTGAGTGTGGTTGAGTGGCTCGGTGGTTGCGTGGTTCAGTGGTTCGGCATTGGTGGACTGCCGCGTGCACACTCAGTGCGATGCACTGCTGCACTCCAAATGCTAAGAGTGCACAGGAAGATGCAATCAGATCACAAAAGATCACAGAATCAGTCATCAAAAACCAAAAGGTTGCTGAGAGAATATATGTATCTTCTTTTGGGATTAAATATTAGATTTAGTCATGAAAGATACAATATATTACTATATAGAATTAGGAAACAACAAATTACATTTCAATACAATTAATTAATCTTAGTATAGTATAAATTAGATGCAATATTTTAAGAACAGAATAACTCATCGAGAACAAAAGGTCACACAAGGCATATTTGTATCTTTTTTGGGCTTAAAATTATAGTTAGTCTTGAAAGATACAAACTTGTATGATAAAATAATAAAAAGAAAAAGTAAATATATAAATAAAGTTTCTCCTATACAAAATATAGTATTTTTACTATTATTTATACTTGTTTATTTTAAATATTTATACTACAAAAATATTGATAAAAAATTTCTTTAAGATTAAGTTTATAAATAAATATTCTTTTAAAACTTAAATGTACAGGTTTAATAGCTTAACATATCCTATTAATCTTACTCTAAAACCAACTTATTATTTAATTTATTTAATAACAATAATAAAATCTCTACTTTTTAAGCAGCTATTAGCCTTAAGATATTTTGTACTAAAATCGAAAACTAAACAAGAAAAGAAGCTAACTTTGAGCAGCCAAAGTTTGTATACCCTTACAATGTGCAATTTATTATTAAAATCGTTTATACATAACTTTGTTAAAAATGTATTAAATTCATTTCGGAAAGCTTTTCAATGTTAGTTTTAATTATTTTTAAAACTTTGTATACCTACTGAAATTTAAATTAATTAACAATTTTTTTTTTTATTAAAAATGGTATCAATTTTACTATTTTATTCCTTATAGGGTCGGAAATGAATCCTACATTGTTCTGCAAGCTTCTGACTAAATGAATAATACCCTGCAAGAGTAAAAAAATAAGACAGGACCATACAAAGTATCCTCAAGTGAACACTGTAATCATTGCATTTTCAATATAATCGATCAGCGATATAACCTGATCGGCCATACAATGTATATACAATGTAATGACCTCAGCCGGAGTCAATGCTTCCTGGGAGAGCAAAAGATACGATACACAGATACGAAAAGTGTGCTCACAAAGAAGGAACCTGTTTTTTTAGCGATAATCTGAATCTGAATCTGACCAGGCAAATCTCATAAGTCCCGAGGTCTGACGGGTTTCTATGCAGATTATGTCTCGTTTCGATATCTGCTGGTACGTGTAAGTAATTAATTACAACGTAAGTGCTTAAATGCAAAGCCGCACGAGACAAATGTACTTTGGATAGATAATCTCGCTGTGACAAAAATAGATATTCCTCATTGGCATCAACCAAAAAAATAAATAAAGAAGAGATACGTATAGATGAAGACAAGAATCTTTAATTAAAAGTATTGTATTATATTATTTTTTTGCTCTCAAACTTTCGAAATAAATTACCATCAGTCACGAATCACTTCTTTGGATGGCGAAAACAACAAGAAGAATACTACAAATTCGCATTTCCCTCTGCCGCTCTCTCTCTATCTCTTTGTGGCTGATAAAAACGTATCTGGCAGATACACGGCAACGAATGTTCTGCCATTATTTAATTAGCGTTGAGCTTTTGGCCCTCGGGCATGTACTTAAGTGCATAGCTCTCGTATCTTGTATCTCTTAGCTCATCTTCAGGGGATTAGCTGTGCGGGAATGGAACTCCTCCGAATAGGAATATATAGATAAGCCAGAGCAGAGAGCGTTCAAATTTACATTTTTTATTGCCTGAATATTCGCATAATAATTGTCTTGCAACAAACACAAAAAAAAAAAAGGAAAACAGTCGCCGCGTTGTGGCCACTTCGTGGCAATTCAGATGTATCTGCCAGATACTTGTTCTCAAAAAAAATTTGTTTATTTCTTGCAGAGCGCTGAAATGGTCTCCAGGGGCCTTACGGATATTTTTGCCGCTCTAATCTGATAATCGCTGAGCCCAAGTCCCTTTCCCGACTTTTCCCGCTCCCCCTGCTCCTCCTTCTCTTTTTAGATTACCTACCAAGTCGCCTCTCTGATGACTTTCCCTCCTCTTGCCACTTATCTGCTTCCCAGCTCAACTGTTATTACCTTCGCTCCTTTTGTGCTACACTTGCTTCTTGTTTATCTTTTGTTTCTATGCTAAACAATTTTTGCACATGTGGCCCATGGTTATTGTTGTTGTATTTGTTGTTGTATTTCTTGGTGTATTTGTTGTTGTATTTGTTGGTGTATTTGTTGCCATTGTAGATGTTTATGCATTGTTCCCATTGTAGTTGTTGCTGCTGACGTCGGAGAGTTGGCTCATTGAATGAATCGAGCCCCTGGCAACACGAGAGACACGAACCAGTACACACTTTTTAAACAATCGGGGATAAAATACAAGGGGGTGTTTAAAAAATATATTTATTACAGTAAATAATGTTACAATTAAATGTAGTATTGTGAATTGAACATTAATAATAATACATTTAATGTTTTTGGGTTTATATATATATAATATATATTTATATTTATTTAATGTATTTTAATTATATTTATATAATAATATAAAAAACACAATAATCTTGTCCGAATAAAATTCTCAGACACTCAAGACACTAAGATGCATAACCCCAAAGGACTTTTAAAAATTTGGATATTGTAAATAAAATGTATGAGCGTTACACATCTTCACATTTAAAAAGTCTTTCCTGTACCCCTTTGAGTACAAATCTTTCTTAGTTTTCGGACTAAAAAAACGATTAAGGATTTATTAAATAAATTGTATATTCCCAATTAATACGATTTCATATAGTTTTATAGGATTTATTATTATTATTTTCCGTAATCTCATAATGTAAAATATCTGCCACAGTTTACACATTAATGTCATTTAAGTGTATTATTATTAAAAATTAATTTTTAGCGAGCTGTTCTATTTTATTTATTTATTTTAAGAATAGCAAAACCCTGACACGAAAAACCATACTCGTAACTGTGTATGTCTTATAAGAATTTGGAATGTTCTTCTAGACTCGAAATCAATTTTATATTATTTATCATTATGTACTATTATTTACTAATGTTATTACTATTACTGTTATTATTAATATAATATTTATTTCCTTTGACAGTTGCACTTTCATTACTATTATTTCCACCTGTGCTGTTCAAATCATGAATTCAACTTGCAGCAACTTGCAGATGACTCACAATTTTTGCACAAAATGTTGCTGTTGTTTCTGTTTTGTGTTTTAAGTACTATATTGTTGTTGTTATTGTTTCGATTTACGAAACCTTCGCTGCTCATTAGTGTTGTTGCTGCCGTTGCTTCTTCTTTTGTGAATGTGGCTTTGTTGCCAAGCCAGGTACAAATGGGAAAGTGTACAAACAAATACGAATATACAAATTATGCACACAAAAAAGACATTTTTGGAAAACATTCGAATGTTTGAATAGTATTTTATTATTTAAACTAGCATTGGATTTTTTTATTATAAACAATACTATAATTATTATAAATAAATCTATAGGCTTAAAGTTTATAAAAAGACTTCTTAGAAATAGATCTCCAAAACAGTTGGTAAAAACACCATTTCTATATTTTAGTTCGGTTCTTTTTACAAAAAAAAAACTCCCTTATATTATTTTTTTAATTAAATAATATTTTTAAATATTTTAAATACATTTTGGTATATTTAAAGATTATTTTAAGTGTCTTATGTTTGCTTTCTCAAAGTTAATAAAAACCCCTTAGTCTCAGAACAGTAAGTTCCTCCAAATATCAATAGCAGAATAAACCGTATAATTATATTTAATGTATAATCTTTAATATTTAATAGATAAGCTAAAAATACATTTTCTGTAATATATTTGAGCCGATAAACTTGTAATGTATTAAATCTAAAGAATATAATAAAAAAGACAGAGGTCGCTGCTAACAAACATTTTTATAATTGAAATAAATTTAAAAGCATACAAAAATTGCTAAAAATCTAAAATTATTTAAAAGCTGCTTCGGACTTAAAGATTACATTTTTCCCATACTTTCTTAAAGCATAATTTCTCTCCGTGTATGAGCATATATAGCATATATTTATGTAAGTGTCTGCGTGGAGCTATCATTCATATTGTGAAAACCTTGGAACTGCTACAATTACTGTTGACATTTATTTTGCTCTATGTTGTTGCTGTTTTAATTTTTACTTTTGTATTACTTGCTATTGTTGTTGCCGCTTTCCTTGTTGTTGTTGGTGTTGTTTTTGTTTTTGTTTTCGTTGAGTTTCGCATTTCCGCTTTCGTCGCCCGACATTTGTTTGTCACAGTCGACGGCTTGGCTCACACGGTTGGCAACAACCACTGCAACAACAGCAACACGGCAACAATGGGCCCACGGACTGCTGCCTTATCAGTTTTTGAAAAACAACCAAATCTAAAGCGATACCGAAAACCATTGAGTCACAGATACAGATACATCAGCAGCAGAGGCAGCGGCACCGACCAAACAACAAGTGGAAAAAACAAAATTCGTAAATGCAAACAACAACAGGCAAAAGGTTTCATAGATACGAACATACCTGTGCATATATGTACGTAAAAATATATATTCATACATTGTACCTGAAAAATATGCAAATGTTACATGCACGGCTGAGTTCAAAATATTAGTACTAACTGGGAATTGCTTACAACAAATTAAGGGTAATAAAGGGAATTATTCTATAAAGTAATTATTATAAAGACTATGTGGAAGTGGGCAATAAAGCAGTTATTAAATAAATAAATATGTATGTATATTACTCTTTCAAATAATTAAGTTCATTTTATGGCAAAACCATTAAAAAGGCGGCTCTTTCTTTTCAAGATTTATTCTTTTTCTTTAAAACAGTCTTCCACTTAATCCATTAAATTATGTACACATACCTATATATTATGCAAAACATATCATTAGTTACAATTATTTAATAATGCAATTAAATGGTTTAAATGGGTAGTCAAACATTATAATTAATATTCATATCTTTCTAATCGGATGGGATTATGAATAATATATTCTAGCATTCAATATAAATAATTTTATAATATTAAGATATCGCTTTTAGAATACTAAATAATAGTTATATAACTATATAATTACGTTAATAAATATATACATATTTATACGAAATACTGGTTAAATATCCCAATAAATTACTAATAATGATTGAATATGAATGGAAATTGTATTCAAATGAAGTTTATATAAAAATAAGATGATAAAACTAATATATATAGAAGAAACCCTAAAAATCTGAAGTATTCGAACCTAAGTTACTTTCCTTGATATATACTTATAGGTTTTTGTATAATTTTCTAACCTATAATTTAGTTAATTCTTCCCCTTGAAACACCTCAATAAATCTCCTTTCTCCTACTCCCTCTCCCTGCTAAAAAAAATCGCCTATATAATTTCGAAAATCCCATTACAATTGCTATTATAGCGACCGCAGGCGTAATGCTCATTGAACTTGGACGGCAAACACTGAGTTTTCCTTAGCCCGAAACCATTTTCAAGAGACTTGGAATAGTTTGAGGGACGAGGGAACCGAGAGGGCGAATCCGAGGAGCGACCGTGTCCAATCGAAATAATATATTGTAAGATCTATTTGTGGTCTGCTTACAAGAAAGCAGAACGGGGCGGGGGTAACGAACCCCTCCTCGGAAAGAAAGAACCGAAACGAACTGAAAAACTGAAAAACTGAAAATCGGAAAAACTGAAAAGATTCGAAGGTCGTAGAAACTGTCAAAGAAGAGATGGATGTATGGGGTGTATGGTATGAATTGGTTGCTGTGATTGCCCATAGACAAATTGTCAAGAAACATGACAATTGAGGATTTTGCCCTCTGGCCCTATGCCTCCTCGCACATTTTTCCCTCCGAGTTTCTGTTTTTTTTCCCCCTCTGTCAGCGGGGCGGACGGGTCAAGTTTTCACTGTGGGAATAATGACACTTTGAGAGAGCTCTGCTGGCAGGGAAAACAAAACGGCAGCAGCAACAATATCGACTACAATGGAATTGATGGCATTATAATATGGGAGCAGGCCGTAATTCGGGGCTTAGTAATGGGAGAAGATGTCGGTTGTAGCACTCATTGTCTCGGATTAGGGGTTTTCAGGGGTTTATTTTCTGCTTTTCGGGCTAAATTGGGTCAAGTCAGGTGGCTAACAGATTTGCAGGTATTATTATATATTTTTTTTGTTTTTTGAGGGTTCAGTGATATTTCTTTCTCAATATTTTCTGAGCAAAAATTAAGAGTTTGTAAAGAAAATCGGTATAGAGTTTTCTAGAACCTGAGTATAGGGAATTATGATACCTATATATTTTTAAGGTATTTTTTGTAATTTTCTCATAGCTTGGAAATAATTGTATTAATTAATTAATTATAAACAGTTAAAAACCAACGAAATCTCTTTGAATTTATAATAAAATATAAGTGCCTGATTGGTTTTTTTATTTTTTAATAAGTAAACCAAATTAACCTTGCCAAAAGACAATAATAAATGTCCAAAGCTACTTTTTAATATTTTTTTTTTAAATATGTATACACATGTATCTGCAAACTTTTTGGACAGCCAAAATCTGGGAAGATATTATTCAATTTGCAGAACAAAATTTTAAATAAATTAATCGTAGGAAATTTCGACATTCCTGTGACAGCTAGAACATTTTCCAATTTTCAAATACTACCCCGCTCCCGAACAGGCCACGTGCCGCGGAAAACAAGAACAACAAAAAGCGGTATATAATAATAATAATAATAATAATAAGCAGGCACGTCCAAAAACGAGTCCACCTACGACAGAGGTTGGATGTGTGACAAGTCCAAAAATCTCTTCGTTAAATCGAACGGATTTTTAGAGGGGCAACCAACACGTGCCGAAGATCCGATAAAGCTGGAGACTTTCCATGGCCAGAAATTCCAAAAAAAAAATACAACTAATATTAATTGGGCAACAACTGTGGATGGGTAGTTCCAAGAGCGGCATATAAAACAGCACAAGAGTTGACCAAATATTTGCCATCTTTCTACATATATCCTATCCTATCTCGTTTTTTAATATTTTTTTTTATTTGCTGTTCTCTTATAATGTCTACAAATATAGATACATTTGTGTTGTGCTTTCAATAACAGAAATTCCGCATTTGAGAATATGCATGCCTGAATTGTTGACAAAAATGACACACCAATCTATTTATTCAGTTTAGAATTCAACAGAAAACAACACCAAAAACATCAAAAACCATACTGGAGAAAAGCGAAACAAAGCCGTTAAGCAAACAACTAGTTAAATAATATGACAAATATTAACCAGATCCCCGTACTTCAGCTCAAAGTTCGGAATTTTTTGGGGAATACCGTGCAGATGTTCTGCTCTGTATATGAAATAAACTTGACATCAACTAAATTAAACTAAACTACAACAGAAATGAGAAAGAACAAAAAAGTAAAGAAAACCTAACTGTGGGAAAACACGCAGCGAAAATGTGGCCAGCAAATTTCTGGCTAACGCGTGTGGGCCATAATCGAAACGTGTTTTGGTAAAAACTAGCTTGAGGTGGGCACAAAAATACTTTAGTAAGTCGCGCAAAAATATTTTTGAAAACATCAATAAATTACAAAGTCAAGGAAATTATCAGCGGCAGAGGCGTCATCAGAAAATTGCCTTGGGAAAAACAAAAACAATACAGACAAAAGTTCAAAATACGTATCAAAAAAATTAATATATATACAAATGTGCGAAATAAAAGTATAAAAATATAACGAAAATGTACCCAGAAATATGCAAACGAATTGTGACGTGAAATGGATTCAATTAAATCTTTTATGACGTGACAATTGAATTCTATTTTCGCCTCTAATTGGAACTGATTGTAGTTTCGCCCCATCAACCCCGAACAAGATTCCGCACACAAAAAGTACAAAAAATAATACTACTATATGCTCTATATGCTCTCAGCATATATATCAGCACAAATATGTATATTCAAGTACACTTGCACCCTTTGCTTTCTATTCTAGGAAATGACGGAATATATATCTTGTATCTTGTATCTCAATGTATCCAAAGAAGTGTCGCATGCCCCCTGGACGGCTGCCTGGCTTTGCTTTTCCTTTTCCCATTTAATTTCTCTTAATTTTCTTTAGATACTAGATGCTTTACCTTAATAAGAACTATGACAGCATTTTAAATGACTTTTCTATAAGTGTGCAAAAATATGGCACACGTCCCGAGGCAGGGGATAATAAATATATATCTTAAAATGTACATTTTGTTTAGCACATAAATTATATTATTTTAATGATACAAATATTTGTATAATGAATTTAAATTGCTTGAATAGTTGTTATTAAGAATGAACATTTTAGTTTTAGAATGTAAAAACACATTGTATTAAAATAGGTTTGAAGGGCATATAAAATAAATATAAATTCAAAATGTCTGCCTATATAAGGGATTGTTTGTCTGCTTAGGGTATTTATTTATTTAATTGGATGTAAGGTAGTAAGAAGAGGATTTGATTTTAATATCATATATATCATATATATAGTCTTAAAAAAATTTAAATTAATGTGTGTACAATAGTAAAACGCCTTACATTTAATATTTAAAACGTTTAATATATATCTTCTAACATCGAAATATATTTTTAACTAAAAATTCCCTTTAAATATATTTCTTTGCTAGCAAATACCAATTTTTTAAGCTTGTATTAATAGATTTCAATTATATTTTATTAGTGTTATTAATTGGTTTTTAATAAATAATACAAATATTTCTTTTGATATTAAATATGACCTTAGAAATATATTCCTTATCTATTCCTTATATACCTCTTCTTATAGTTTGTATACTTTTTATTAATATTATATTTGCAAATATTTATCTATTATATAATTAAAAATATTTTAAATTATATTTCGTATCAAACAATTACCCCTTCTCTAAGCTTGTCTACTTTCTTCAAGCATATATTATATATTACCTTATTTAAGCTTCAATAATTGCTTTCATAGATAAAGCTAAACAATTACCCAGGTTACTCATGACTGACAATAAAAAAGAGTTGAATTTATATAAAGGCATGACTTAATATCGACACAAAAGATTTACTAGATTATTGTTTAATATAACTTGGCTGAAAGAAAAGCCTCATTTATAGTAAGTTCCTGACTTGTTAGGTCTTTTTAGTTTCTTTATACAGTAGTAAAAGCGACTTATTGACAATCGTTAATCTGTGCGATTTCTTCCTACTCTTGTTTTTTTTTACATTTTTTTTTATTTTTTAGCAGCCTGTTTTGGCCAACTGCACCGTTGCCGCTTTTCAGCCAAGTTCATAGTACCCATCCAAAGCCCAACAACAAGTTGTGGGCCTAGCCCAAAAACTGGTTGCCCAATTGTCTTCCCCTGGCTGATCGCGAGGCAGCGATTGTTGCCGTTTGTGTAACTACTGCAACTGGATGCACTGAGGGAAAATTGGTACACTAAAATCAAGATCTTAAGTAGAAAATTAGTTGTTTGATTTCCTAAAATAAAAGATATTTTAATAATATATATCAAAGGCATTCGCTAAGTGAGTTTTTAAAAATATAAAATTTTGAGATAAATTAAATTTAACAAGCAATTGTGAAGATTTTTTAAAATAATAATGGATTATAATAATATGTATATAAATAGATAGAATAATATGGCACCTCTTGAGATCATAAATATGCTATGTTATCTATAAAAGTGATCTTAATTTTACAGAAATGGTTACTGAACATTGGTTATTTCGAAAAAAAATCGGCATACTTTTGGTAAGGTATTAGACTAACAATATTTTCAAATATGTCAAGTTCGATAGCTTTAAATTAAGTTCATCCATAGCTTAAAATACATCGATTTGAAAAAATTAAAATACATTTACAATTAAATTTGAAAAAAAATTGGAAAACCTTATGCTTTAAAGAAATATATATTAATGGGAGAAAATGATTCAATACATTGTATAAAATAAAGGATATTTAGAAAAACTTTTGATATATTCCAAAATAAAAAATAAATAACGATTGTGATGGATATTTAGTCAATTTTTTAATAGCTTCTAAAATATAATTTTTAATTTCAGAAATTAGTTTTTGCAACCTGTTTTATTTCCTTTAAATAAACTTTTTTAAAGGAATGGCTTCTGAAATATAATTCCAATATTATTGTACCTATATATTTTAATAAATTGTAAAAAATAATGAGAATATAGTTTAATTTAATTAAATCCCTGGAAACTGTCTGGGATTTTTCATAGTATAATTTAAAACCTTCTTGAATGTTATTAAATTATTAAAGAAGAAGTAATAATCTTTGATAAAGAAAACCTTTAAGATTAAAGTAAAAATCCCATAAAGGAATTTTTTCATTTTAAATAATAATCTTTTTATTAGAAATACAATTGTTCGATTTTCGATACAGTCTCGTACATATTTCCGCTTAAAAATGCCACAAACATCTGGCATTTCTCTCAGTGTAGTTGCCATGGCCGTGGCAGTAACGGGTTGTGTGGTAGGCGGCGTTGCCGCTCTTCACTCGTTCGGTGGCTGCTGAAAGAAAGTTGCACCCGCAACAAGCTGAATCCGCCCCTGCGCCCCTCAGACGCCTCCCCCTGTTTGCAGCAGAAAAGAAAGCCGTTTTGTTTTAATTTTTTCCACAATTATTTTCCGCTAGCGCAGGAAAAATTATATGCTTTTATTTTTTGTAATTTTTTTTTTGCCTTTGTTTTTTTGCTCTGTATGTGTTGTATGATTTTTTTCACAAAATGTTTTTGCTTTTTTTGTTTGTTTTGTTTTGGTTACAAATTTCTCACAATTATTTTTTGTTGGTTTTACGCAATAAAAAAACTTAACATTAAATACAATATATTTTTGTTTTTGCTTTTGCTTTGTTTGTAATAATAAAAAATTAATACATGTATTTTTTTCGTATTTTGCTTGTTTATTTCTTTCTTTCTCTCTCGCTTTTTTGTGTAATAAATAGTTCTTTTTTTTCGCTTTGATAGATACTTTTTGCTGGTAATAGATACTTTCGTGTTTCGCATGTGTGTGTGGGTGTGAGTGTTGTATGTGTGTGTGTGTATATGTATTTGTGAGAACATTAAGTTTTTTAATTTTTACAAATTATATCGCATTGCATTTTAGTTGTTATTTTAAATTTTAAATTTTTATTTGCTGGATCTTATTATCGCTGGCTACATTAAGGTTTTAATTTTTTTGTTTTTATATCGCAATTGGAGTTTTTACACAGACAAAAAATTTTACAAATTTTTTACGCTTTCACATTTACTGAGATATTTTCATTGCCTTAAAAATTACGCTTGATTTTTATTTTCTTGTAATTTATTCTCTCGCTTTTTATTTTATTTTTATTTTTTTGTGGTGAATTTTTCTTTTGTATTTTTTGTTTTTGTTTTGTTTTTTTTTTATATGTTTTATTTTGTGTGTAGTACGCGCTAAACATTTAATAATATATAAAAATTTGTTAAAATCCTAAAATTTGTTGGTTTTAATTAATATTAATTAATAATTTAAAAAATTTTTATTGCAGCAAGCTGCGTCTAACTAAAATTGGAGCGTGTGTTCTCATCCTCGCCTCCGCATCTTCCTCTCACTGGGACGAGACGGTGGATGGAGGGAGGCCTCTCTCAGTTTTAAAGTTAAATTTTAAATTTACCAAGATCAAGTTTGTTTTGTTTGTTGGTTTTTGTGGTGTTGTTTGTGTTTGTTTGTTGTTTACTACCTATATAGCATACAATTTAAAAAAAAAATCTGTTCACATTGAATCTTTTCTGTTGATTGGTGTTGTGTGTGGTGTGTGGTGTGGGGTGTTGTGTGTAATGTGTGGTGTGTAATTTTATCAATGTCCTCGGGCCGGAATTGGTCGCCCCGGCCGGAGGACTCTTAGCATCTTAAACAGTATCACATATTCATGAGTTGTCGACCGGCGAGACTCCAAAATCGAGTGCATGGGGGATGGGAATCCATCCCCTTGGCTCGTGGGGCTGCCGTCTTTGAATTTCATGTTGGTTTTTTTTTTTTTGTTTTCTTTTAAACTCCTCGCGCTCCTCTCTTCTATTCTTTTCTTATCGTTTCGTTTTTTGTTTTTCTTGCTTTTGCGTTTTGTTTGAAAAAGGAGAAACAACTTAAAACTCTAGTTATTTTTTTGTTTATAGCACTACGCATCTAAGTAAAATGGTGGTGAGAGTCACAATTACAAAAATCTTGGGCCTGGGCGGTCCCCTATATAGTATTAGTATGAGAGTGTGGTTGGCGTACCCTAATGTGTGTGTGTGTGGTGTGTGTATTGAGTGTGTGTTTGTGTGTGTGTAGGTGGGGTGGCTTCGAATACTTGCTTCGTTGTTGCTGCTCCTGGCGAGTGGCAACAAACTACTGCTCTCGATCATCACAGGGTTGGTGTTTTTTTTTTTTCTTTTTTTACCGCTGACATCCTCTGGACTGGACAGGAGGCGTCATCGGCGGCGGCTACGACATCGTACCACCTAGTTGGTGGGGGTGGCAATGGCCGCACTGGGCCGGCTATGGGCATGACTGCCAAAGCTATAGCTACGCCTGGCACCCAAACCATCGGCGGAATACAGCTTATTCTTGGTAATCGTGTACTCCGGACTGATGGTGATCGTGCGGGCCAGGCTCTTCATGAACTGCGGCAGCAGCGACGTCCAGC